>CM045741.1:0-67500 GCA_024760905.1 Plotosus lineatus
CCTAACCCTAACCCCAACCCCAACTTTTAACTAACCCTAACCCCAACCCTAACCCCTAACCCTAACCCCAAGAAACCCAAAACAAAACAACTATTCAAGGCAGACCCGCATAACCCTACAAAGAATTGCATCTAATAAACCCCAACCCCTAACCCCCAACCCTAACCCATCGCAAACCAGAATGAATCAACACAGGTACAACATAGTTCGACGGAAACATTTAAACAGACATCTCTACAAACACTTCACACACGACCAGGGGCAATGTCCGTGACAGGCCTACAGGCTGATCCTTCATGGACCTGGGGAGAAAGAATGAAAAGAGAGGCCGCATGGGTCAAAAATTGACACAACACATCCTACAGGACTCAATGAAACACACCAGACCTCCCTTTTTCCCTCCTCTAGGTAAGTACTTATCTCTTATAGAGGAAACCTCCTAGCTTAAACCCCGGGACTACTTCGGGATGATGGATCCATGGGGAATCCAATGACGTGGTGAGGACCGGCACGGCGGGACGCTGGTACACACCGGGACCCTGATTCTCAGGCTAGCCTTTGGCCCTCGAACATCTCAGCCTAACTGAGCCTGACCTAAGCCCCAAACCGGGAGCTCCAAACCGAAACCCCGGCCCTGACCCCAACCCTAACCTCTAGCTCCCAACCCACTGTGGGACCCTAAGCCCAGCCTATACCTGACCCCAACCTCTAGCTCCTAACCCCAACCTTACACTTCACACCTCCCCACTGATGACCGAACTCGAGGTTGCTCCTAGGCCTGGCTCGGCCCCAACCTATGACTGAGGGGAAGCTTGCTTCCTGGATGGCTGGCTGCGGAGGGAGTCGAGATGGGCGTGGGGGAAGGACCGTGCATAACGGGCGCACCGGTGTACACTGGGGACCCCTGGCTCTTAGGGAAGCCGGAGGGCTAGCCTAACATCTTACCCTAACCTCTGGCCCCCCTAACCCAAACCTCGGCCCAGGCCCCATTCCCGTGGCCTTTGCCTGCCCTCTGCTGGATAACCTAGAGGAGCACACCCCATTATCCCCTTCGCAACCCAAATGCACTTCACTTCTCATCAATGACCAAACTTGAAATTGCCCAAAGCCTGACTCAACCCCAACCTATGGCTGAGGGTCAACTTGCTTCGTGGATGGCTGGTTCCTGGGGGGTCTGAATGGCGTGGGGGAAGGACCGTGCACAACGGGGCGCACCGGTGCACACTGGGGACCCTGACTCTTGGGGAAGCCGAGGGGCTAGCCTAAGATCTCATCCTAACCGGCCTGAGCCTCCCTTTCGCCAGTTCGGACGCCCCGGTCACTAGCCATCTGGTCCCCTTCCAACCATACAAATTCTCCCACACCAGAGAGACGGAGGACAATATCGATAAAATCCCTAACCATGCCACCTCGTTAGAACATCACGATTAAAAGATAAAACGTGTTGATTCTCTTTGAACACAGGTTTCTTTCCCAAAACCCCTCCCCCCAAAAAACCTTTCTAAAAACGGGTGGTGGAGGGAGGGTGCCCACATTCAGTCACCCATCGCCGATGACCTCGAGCACCGCCTCGCAGCAACATCAAGCTAAGTAGCTCTCAAAACACCTTTAAAGTGTTATTTAACTTTTCCATATCACCACCTTTGCGATTAATCGTTTATTCTACTATCTCCACTTTTCTCGTATTCGTTTGAAAGTGCAAGCCAGCCGCCTGAAGGTGCGCATTGCACCGAAACGTCGCACGAAAGGCTTGCGTTATTTGTGCACAATATTCACTCATTATCTTTATATATTTTTATAAAGTGTTCTAATGCCCCACGGGAACTATTTTAAAGGCGGAAGGACCTATTCTCCTTCGCCACGCCGCTTCGCCCTACAGCTCGGCCGAGGCATACGCAACACACGGAACGAAGCCATGGTTGCTCGGAATTCTGTCCTCGCCGCCAAAACCAGGGCGGCAGAAGCGAATTCTTGCAAACGTACAACCGTTTCGAAGCCCGGTATGAGCCAAAAGGGGCGAGCATGTGGTCGCTACCGCCACGTTAATGCCGAAGTATCAAACAATGAGACACGAGGCGCAAAATCTCCGCCGCGCCGCTTCGCCCCGCAGCTCGGCCGTAACACGCGGAGTGATCTTCACGTAGAACGATACCGTGAGCGCTCCGAATTCTACCCTCGCCACCTGTCGGGTTCTAAATCAACACGCACACACTCATTAGGAAGGAGACACAGAGAGTCAAGTTCATTCTCATGAGGAGAGCAGTCGGCTTCATAGCCAATTACAAGTCTCCTAGCTGCTCTGGCTTGAAACCTGACCGAGAACCTCTTTTATTCCTTCAGGGTGATTTCTAGTTACACATGTCATATTGATTTCCTAAAGGCAAGGGGTGCATGTGAAGCAGCATCATGACCATCATTGTTCTATGCTTATCTACTTTGTCTAGTTTAGAATGTTCATTTCAGCTCTCTATCCAGCTGCAGTTAGGGAGTCATCCTGTTGTTGTGTGAGAACTTCAAGGTCGTTTCCACTCGGCTGCCTCCCATGGAGATAGAGATGTTTCTGCAAAATACCTCAACGAGCACTTTCCAACATTTATACTTCGAGTAACAAAACAGGTTAAAGCTCTGGTAATTCATACAATTATTCCAACATTTCCCTCCTGTTTATCACAGCTCAAACAAAAGATATCACTTACTCACTCCAAACAGATTTTAGATTAATAAATTCATTAATTTCATTCAGAACTGTTTACATTCAGACAGTAATGTCATCTTTCTTAGTAGCATTCAGGATCTTAAAACCCAGGTCAGTGACGATGAGTCGATTCAGCATGGAACACAACAACAACCACAGAGTGTAAAAAAAAGCTGCAAAAACTACAGATTTTAATACAGATGATACAAGGGTACTATATTTTCTGAACACACTGAACCATGAGTCCCACATGGATGTATCTACCCCCGAACGTTCTTTCATCTTTTTATTAAGAGATTTTAGGCCTTCTATTGCTAGTGTTAGACTTCCATCTGATGCAGTGTCGTTTGGAATAAAAGTACAACATTGTTCCCTGAACACTGCGCATACACCTTTTCCTGCTAATAAGGTCTCGTGCTGTGGATTTTGGAAAGCCATCAGTAAAGTTGCTGCTAATTGACTATATACTGCTTTAAAATCTGAATGCAGCCGTGAGGGAGGGGCACAAACCGGTGTCTCTCCCTCACGCCGGTCCCAAGCCCGGATAAATGCAGAGGGTTGCGTCAGGAAGGGCATCCGGCGTAAAACAAATGCCAAATAAACGACGCGAATCACAAGAAAGAATCACATACCGGATCGGTCGAGGCCCGGGTTAACAACGACCGCCATCAGTGCCGTCAACCAACAGGGTGCTGATGGAAATTGGACTACTGTTGGTCGAAGAAGGAGAGGCGGGAGGCGTGTCCGTAGGCAGAGAGAGAAGAGGAAAGGCACGAGTCTAGGACTGAAAGTAGGGACTTTGAACGTTGGAACTATGGCAGGAAAAGGTAGAGAGCTGGCTGAAATGATGCAGAGGAGGAAGGTGGACATATTGTGTGTTCAGGAGACCAGGTGGAAAGGTCGCAAGGCTAGAAGCATGGTTTAAGCCGTTTTATCACGGTGTGGATGGGAAGAGAAATGGAGTAGGAGTTTGCCAGGAATGTTATAGAAGTGAAAAGAGTGCCAGACAGAGTGATGAGTCTCAAGTTAGAAATTGAAGGCGTGATGGTCAATGTTGTCAGTGCTTATGCCCCACAGGCAGGATGTGAGCTAGAAGAGAAGGAGAGTTTCTGGAGTGAGTTAGATGAAGTGATGCAGAGTACCCCCAGAGGTGAAAGAGTGGTCATTGGTGCAGACTTCAATGGACGTGTTGGTGCAGGCAACAGAGGGGACGAGGAAGTGATGGGCAGGTTTGGTATCCAGGACAGGAACGCAGAAGGACAGATGTTGGTAGATTTTGCAAAAAGGATGGAAATAGCTGTGGTAAATACTTTCTTCCAGAAGAGAGAGGAGCATAGGGTGACTTATAAAAGCGGAGGTAGGAGCACATAGGTAGACTACATCTTGTGCAGGCGATGTAATTTAAAGGAAGTCAGTGACTGCAAAGTAGTAGCGGGTGAGAGTGTTGCCAAACAGCATAGGATGGTGGTGTGCAGGATGATGCTGATGGTGAGGAAGGTGAAGAAGGCAAAGGCAGAGCAGAAGACAAAGTGGTGGAAGTTGAAAAAGGAAGAGTGTCGGGTTGTGTTCAAGGAGGGGTTGAAACAGGCTTTGGGTGGTCAGGAAGTGCTTCCAGCTGACTGGACAACTACAGCGAATGTGATCAGGGAGACAGGTAGGAGAATACTTGGTGTGTCATCTGGAAGGAAAGTAGATAAGGAGACTTGGTGGTGGAATGAGGAAGTGCAGGAGTGTGTACAAAGGAAGAGGTTAGCTGGGAAGTGGGACATTGAGAAAACCGAAGAGAGTAAACAGGAGTACAGGGAGACACAGCGTAAGGCAAAGGTAGCAGTGTCAAAGGCCAAACAGAGCACGTTTGATGACTTGTATGCTCGGTTGGAAAGTAAGGAGGAGAAAATGATTTATACAGGTTGGCACAGCAGAGAAATAGAGATGGGAAGGATGTGCAGCAAGTTAGATTGATAAAGGACAGAGAGGGAAATGTATTGACTGATGACAGAAGTGTGCTGGGAAGATGGAAAGAGTACTTTGAAGAGCTGATGAATGAGGAAAATGAGAGAGAGAAAAAAAAAAAAAAAAAAAAAAGAGTAGAAGAGGTGACTGTTGAGGACCAGGAAGTAGCAAAGATTAGTAAGGGTGAAGTGAGGAGGGCATTGAAGAGGATGAAGAATGGAAACGCAGTTGGTCCTGATGACATACCGGTGGAGGTATGGAAGTGTCTAGGAGAGGTAGCAGTAGATTTCATGACAAGAACATTTAACAAGGTCTTAGAGAGTGAGAGGATGCCAGAGGAATGGAGGAGAAGTGTGCTGGTGCCCATTTTTAAGAACAAGGGAGACGTGCAGAGTTGTGGCAACTACAGAGGGATAAAGTTGAGCCATACGATGAAGTTATGGGAAAGAATAGTGGAAGCTAGACTAAGGGCAGAAGTCAGAATTTGTGAACAACAGTTTGGTTTCATGCCAAGAAAGAGCACCACAGATGCAGTGTTTGCCTTGAAGATGTTAATGGAGAAGTACAGAGGGAGCTGCATTGTGCCTTTGTGGATCTGGAGAAAGCATATGACAGGGTGCCGAGAGAAGAACTGTGGTATTGCATGAGGAAGTCTGGAGTGGCAGAGAAGTACGTTAGAGTGGTGCAGGACATGTATGAGAGATGTAAGACAGTGGTGAGGTGTGCTGTCGGTGTGACAGAAGAGTTCAAGGTGGAGGTGGGACTGCATCAAGGGTCAGCTCTCAGCCCCTTCTTGTTTGCTATGGTGATGGACAGGCTGACAGACGAGGTTAGACAAGATTCCCCATGGACTATGATGTTTGCAGATGACATTGTGATCTGTAGTGAGAGCAGAGAACAAGTGCAGGAAAATCTCGAGAGGTGGAGGTATGCCCTGGAAAGGAGGGGAATGAAGATTAGCCTCAGTAAGACAGAATACATGTGCATTAATGACAAGGACCAAAGAGGAACGGTGAGATTACGGGGAGCAGAGATAAGGAAGGTGGAGGATTTCAAGTACTTAGGCTCAACAATCCAGAGCAATGGAGAGTGTGGAAGAGAGGTGAAGAAGCGTGTGCAGGCAGGTTGGAATGGTTGGAGAAAAGTGTCCGATCAGCAAGAATGAAAGGAAAAGTGTACAAGACGGTGTTGACGCCAACAATGTTGTATGGGTTAGAAACAGTGGCCCTGGGGAAAAGACAGGAGGCAGAGTTGGAGGTAGCAGAGATGAAAATGTTGAGGTTCTCTTTGGGAGTAACGAGGATAGATAGGATCAGGAATGAGCACATCAGAGGGACAGCACATGTAAGACGTTTTGGAGACAAAGTCAGAGAGGCTAGATTGAGATGGTTTGGACATGTACAGAGAAGGGATAGGGAGTATATTGGTAATAGGATGCTGAGGCTGGAACTACCAGGCAAAAGGCCTAGAGGAAGACCAAAGAGACGATTCATTGATGTGGTGAAGGAGGACATGAAGGTCGTTGGTGTAAGAGAAGATGCAAAGGATAGGGTGAGATGGAGGCAGATGATTCGCTGTGGCGACCCCTGAAGGGAAAAGCCTGCTTTAAAATCTGTCTGTTCAATTGTCTAGGTTTTTTTTTTTTTTTAATTATAGTGGATGTAATTTATTCTAGCCGCATTTTTATCAATAGTACACCACCAACAGATGGTAGATTTGAACACAGCTGCTACTTGATCTACCAGTTTATATTCATCAGGAACCCCTTGTGGAACTCCTATAGCATCTATATAAAAGTGGGGTTACGTGAACCCTGCCACTTGATCGCAATTATAATGATTTTTTCCAGGCACCTGGTAATACACTATTTACTCCGTTTAATAGTGTTCTTCTGTTTTAGGGTATATCGATACAGGAAACAACAAGGTGACGATAGCACATACACCAGTTTTATTATGTGGCAACCAAACAGCCTACGGTCTCCACACCACCACCGTGTCACTTCCTGATAAAGGGTTAAAACCAATATTCGTTGTATTCATGCTAGTGCACCATTCAGTGGCGTTTAAATTTTCTAGTATCCGACCTGTGCCAGTCATGGTGATGCATGAAAAATTCCCTCTAGCTACTACTTTAGAAAATTTTATTTTTCTCTCTGGTCCTGTGAGAGGATATACACTATACCATGTCATGCAGCTATTAGTCGGAACTGTATTATCTATCAAGTCTATTAGGCAATGCGGAGTTATTTCTGCTGGAATTATTCGTATTGTACAGGCAGTTATATTTTTCTTGGTATCATCAACTTTGATGAGAAAGGTCGAGGTTGTCCGAGGCGTAAATTGCAACATTTCTCGCCATTGGCTTGTGGCTGTATCTGAATAGCTTTTCCAGTCATACAGCAGATTATTATGATTCTCAAATCCATTTGATCTCTTTCCCCGTAGGGTTTTCCTTCTACGCCGTTCTTCTTGGTCACCTCAGCGTCAGTGACCACTAAGAGACTAGAGGCTCGTCGGTTTCTTCACTGGCTTTCGTGTCTACCCAGTCCTATTGATCCGAGTCCACACTATTACCAGGCTCAGCCTCGGTTGGCCCTTCCGCTTTGATGACGCTTTTACAGTGTGTTAGACGAATCCACATTCCTCTTTCAGCTATTTTGATCGCAGTCGGGGTGGTCAGGAGTATTTGGTATGTGCCTTCCCACTTGGGTGAATGCTAGCACTGTTTTTATGCTTCCGATTTGGCATCGTGTTTTGTGCAGATTAGACATGCTCTACAAAATTTTTGGCTCATAGATTGAAGCCATAGGCAGTACATCTCTGATCTACCCGTCTCACCGTCCATCCTGTTGAGACATGGGTTTTTCCGTGGCTCAATAATGTTGCCCATCTTAAATAGGTTCTTTGGTAAGATCGGTTTGTTATCGGGACAGGTATAGAGTCCGTTTATGATCTGTGCTCCTTTGTTTATCCAGGATGCGTCATCACTTTCTGGGCTTTGTTCCTGCATATCCTGTAAAACATCTCTGGTAACTTCAGGGTCATCCGACATCGTTTCAGTGTTGTCGACTTGCCGATTTCCTGTTCGTACACGAGTCGATACAGCGGTTGTGTTATTTCTGCCTAATTCGGTATCCATGCTCTGCAGTAATTCGTCAGTCCTAGAACGGACTTCATTTGTTCGTCACCGGCTTTGGTACTTGCAATACTGCTGCTTTTCCATCAGCCACAACGGTTCTACCTCCTGCACTCAGATTATGCCCCAAGTACGACCGTTAGAAACCACAAATCTGTAAACTCGTTACCGACCTTGTGCCCTTCAGCCGACAGATGTCCGAGGAGTGCTATGGTATCTTTTCTGCAGGTTTCTTCATCTGGCGAGGCCAGAACTGACTGTTCTTATCGAGATGCGCCGAGAAAAATGCATTGCCGATATCCACCACAGTAAAGCGAGTTGCATCTGGTCTTAGGCTGTTTTAAAAGGGATCTGCCACACATGGGGCTCTCTGGATTACTGCATCATCGACAGCTTGTAAATCTTGTACCATTCTCCACCAATACTCCTGCTTTCAGCATCATTTCAATTACAGGCTCGATTCCTTCTTTGGCATCTGGTTTAAGGGGATACCGTTTGATACGGGGACAATATTCAGTTTTTTGGCCGTATCTGGACCGAGTTCACACCTTTTATCAGCCCTCATCTGCGGGTCCTTTAGACCACAATTCTTCTGGGACCTCACCGAGTGCTTCATTTTCCTCGTGTTCGAACATTTTGTCAGCTGTATCTTTTCTGTAGGTGGACGCCCATATTTACTTGGGTCGTCCATTGGATTGTCTTTTTCCAGAGTCCCGTTCTTACACCGTACCACAAATTCGGTTGTGTTTCTTTCCGGTCCTCAGCACCTTCTCCTGCTTTTACCAGGTTTCCTCTAGCTCATGGTACCGTGTTTATACAGGGACACGCGAGGGTGTCCGTCGTCTTCGTAATGACGCCGGTTTTTTTAGGCAGAATTGCTGCCATTTCATCACCGTACACATAGGTGAGTGTTATTCCGGTCGGTGTGACTTTTTGCAATGCCCATTCATATTCTGGGTAGAGATCCAGACAAGGTCGGAACCACGTTGTCGTCATGTGTCGATCATTTGGATTCATGGCTTCGGTTCCTGGAACGGTCAATGACTTCCCTATTCTCGTTAGGGCATCTCCTGTTGCACAGGGTTGTTTATTTGCAATATCAAGGGTGTAATAATAAAACGGTTCTCCATGTCCTTGTAGGACCATCAGGCCTTTTTCCTCTAGTTCTTTTAACAGCACAAGTCATTGTGTGGCTGATGGGATCAGCCCTATTGCAGCATTCCATCTCTGCCTAATAAATTTACTGGACATTCAGGCATATACAATGTCGGCATATGGTAGATTGATCCTTCTGGATCTCCGATTCACACCGGCTCGGAGATGTGCACAGTAAAGTACGAGACGAGACCGTGGTGGTCAGTCTCGTCACCGTTTCTTAGTCCTGGTATTGGCTCATTGCAGGTGGTTCTACATGCACCCGTGTCACATAGAAAGGTCACTTCTTTCCCATCCACTCTTAGTCTTATTTCCGGTCGGCAAATATCCAGTGCCAGCATTCTAAATTTAGATCAACTTCTTTTTGGGCTGAATCCTTTGTCTGTGTGGCAGGTTCAATTCGACCTGAAGAGGTACTACTTTTACATGATGCATCTAGTCATGCTGAACTCTGGTTTTGTTTCCGTTCTGGACAATCTCTGCTGTAATGTCCTTTCTTGCCACATGCCCAGCATTCATCCCCTCCAGGTTTTTAAAACTCCTCTTCCTCACATCCCCTGAAAATATACTTCAGGGTCATCACAGTCCTCAAAGAAGGTTTCTACTCTTTTTGGTTACTTTATCTGCATGCATTGCCTGATCGGCATAATCCTCCAGCTGCATTACTCTCTTGTGCTGCACCATGCAGACCATTTTTCAGGTGTATTGCAAATGTTTGGCCCCCTGTTGGCCCGTCATCCACTTGTAATCGGAATGCCTCTTCCACAACTTGTCTCGTCATCCTCTTTTCTATGGTCCAGTACTTCGTGTTCTCCAATATCTTCATTTTTCTCCTTTGTTTCCTCTTTGTCCTCCCCCCCCCATCTTTTTCACTTGCTTTTTCTCTCTCTTGTTTGTTTCTTCTCCCTTTACTTGCTTTTTCTCCTTCCTGCCTTTTATTTGCCATTTTAATCCATGCCTCTCATTTTTTTCTTTATTTTTACAGTTCCGCCTAATAGCTCCCTGTAATTCTATTAATCTTGTTACATTTAACTGTCCATTGAGCCCATACATTTAAATATTTATTTCTATCAGGTGCCTGTTTTTCTACCGCTTTCCGATCTCCACATTTTAATTTATCTCTAGGCCTACTGTTTTTAACCCCCATTTTAACCCAATTTGGACCAGTGGTTTGTTGCACCTAGGGTGTCCTAACACTGGTTTATCTTTTCCTATGGGACAACGATTAATTATTTCTGTGGTAACCCTCAAGCTTCTACCTTTTCAGGCGGAGGGTTCTTGCCTCTGCATCCACAAAAACTCGTATTGATCCCACAGTCGTTTATATGAGGAGGTTAATCAAGGATTACGTCCTCCATTCACACACATTCATTCCTCCACGGCCGTTCAGTTTATAGACAGGGGAGTCCGCCCTCCCTTTTTTTTTTTATATTTTATTTATTTTTTACACGGAATTTAACGGTCTCTCCGCAACCTCGTGTTGCTTTTATTTACCCGCCATTGTCTAGAATACCCAGGGTTTTGTTTATAGACAGGGGAGTCCGTCCCTCCCTTCGTTCCCTAATAAACCGAGCTCATTCACTTTTTTGTTTTTTTCCACGGAATTTAACCGTCTCTTTACTTTTTAAACCTTTGTTCCCCGAGTTCATTTAAAAAAGTTAAAAACTTCTGTTTTTAAAAGAAATTAACTCACCCCGTGTCTCCTCCTCGGCTTGCCGTCGATCCTTGGATCCCTGCGGACGGGTGGATCCTCCCGGTCCCAAATAGAGTCTGATATCAACTCACTCTCGAGTTGCCTTGGCCAAGGATTTCACCGGTGTCCACCGCATCAGCGGGAATCGTCGGGTATGTTGGCATCCGGCTCGAAGGACCAAGTTAATGTCAGGTTCTAAATCAACACGCACACACTCATTAGGAAGGAGACACAGAGAGTCAAGTTCATTCTCATATGAGGAGAGCAGTCGGATTCATAGCCAATTACAAGTCTCCTAGCTGCTCTGGCTTGAAACCTGACCGAGAACCTCTTTTATTCCTTCAGGGTGATTTCTAGTTACACATGTCATAGATTTCATAAAGGCGAGGGGTGTATGTGAAGCAGCATCATGACCTTCATCATTGTTCTATGCTTATCTACTTTGTCTAGTTTAGAATGTTCATTTCAGCTCTCTATCTAGCTGCAGTTAGGGAGTCATCCTGTTGTTGTGTGAGAACTTCAAGGTTGTGTCCACTCGGCTGCCTCCCATGGAGATAGAGATGTTTCTGCAAAATACCTCAACAAGCAGTCTCCAACATTTATACTTGGAGTAACAAAACAGGTTAAAGATGTGGTAATTCATACAATTATTCCAACACCACCCAAACCACGGCGGCGGGGTTGATTTCACACACGCGCAACCGTATTAAAGCCCCGTACATCCCAGAAAAGCGCGCACGTGACCGTAATGGCGATCTGAATGCCAGAGCATTAGATAGTGCGACACGAGGCGCAAAAGCTCCTCCGCCGCACCGCCTCGACGGAGGCACGCGGAAGGATACTCGCACTGAAAAGAGCCACGGCCACTCTAGATCCGATCCCCGCGACCAAAACCGTGACGGTGCTGGATATTTTCTGCAGACATACAACCGTTTCGAGCCCCTTTATAGCCTGGAAGAGCACACGCGTGACCGTACTTGTGATCCTAAGCCCGGGATACTAGATAGCACAAAGCGGCGTGCACGTAGGGAAGCCCCCACCCGTGTCCGGAACGACACGTCCGTTCCCTCCCATGTCCGCGGCCAAACTCTTCCCCCCCGACGCACGGCGTGACGGACGGTCCCTACCGGCCATTCATAATGACCCAAACAGAGGACAACACACTAGCACTTCGCGACCGAACAACAATAACCAGTCTATCGAAAACACACAAAGCCTCCATCCGGAACTCAAAACATTAGCTAAAAATATGTACAACTTCATCAGAACGGTCCACCATCTACAAAACGTGGGGTACCCGAACGATATGCCACCGACTATCAATAAAATTCACGAACTATTGACCACCTCGATTAATCCAGCCCTTCCGATCCCGAGAACAACTCTCCTGATTGAGGGCAGTGCCACTCAGTGGGCATACACCACACACCTCATCCTGAGAGATCACCGAGAGTGTGAGTCGGGACCTCTCGGACACCATCAAGTCGCAGATCCCAAACGAATGGGCCGCTTTCTTCGACACCGCCGGTAGGTGGGCGGGTAAAACCTTAGGAAATAGGCTGACAGACCACATTAGACATGACCAGAGCAATACTGGTGCCTCTGGTGCAAGACGCACACGGCCCTAACGCGCAGGGCTCGTGTGGGGTAGCGCCGACCGAGTCGGACACGACGGAGGATTTTCCTCCCCTGAGGGCCCCCCCACGGAAAGGCCGACCCCCTTGGCCCGACGAGCCCCCCGCAGGGGCCCCAGGCAACCCAATAGCGACGACCCCTCTGCCCACAGGGAGAAGGACACCCAAATCCATGCAAACACACAGGCTGACCCCTCGAGTGTCGGTACGGTCCACCGATGGGCACAACCAAAACACCCGAAAACCCCGAGGTATCCACCCGAATGGATGCCACTCGGATCGATAACCAGACAAACGACAAAAACATAATGACAGAACAAAATATTCAAAAAAAAAAAAAAAAAAAAAAAACACCCACACAGTGCGGGTGCATGACCCTTACCGAACAGACACCCTGAGGGAGATAACTGAACAGCAGGAGCCCATACAACATCAACACCCCCCTTAGACAGCGAATTCCCCGAATGTCCGGTCCCCCCAGGGCAACCCGTAACAACCGATGACACAGACTACTCCGGGCACACCCGTCGCAGGCTTTCAGCCAAACAGACATGAGCGAACCCTAAGAAAAATAAACGGTAACACACAAGAAATTAATATCGGGGACTCAAACTTGGGCAAAATCCAGAGATACGTCGACCAGGAACTCCAAATAGAATCGTACCCGGGTGCTACATTTAGACATGCGGCCACCCTCTTAGATAAGATCCAACCTAGTACACAGGTGTAAACGGTGATTATGGCTTTCGGAATCAACCACAGATCACGGTCACCGAGAAAAACATCAAGCAATTTCAAATGGCATTCAGAAAGGCCAAGAGTAAATTCCCGATGGCGGAGATCTGGATCCCCTACTAAATTATTCCAGGAAACTGACACCGGTAGAAAGAATCAATTTGGAGGCCATGAACAAAAGTATTCAAAAAATAAACAACCACATTCCGCCATTACCACAAATACAATTTAATACGACCTCCGAGAACGTCCACTGGACCAGAGACGGCGAAATCCATCCTAAATCATTGGCTGGGATTTTTAAACTGGTAGGCCCGAAATGCCCAAATCTCGGGAACGGGCCCCGTAACATCAATCTGTCTCGATCCTTTAGATTGTCCAAAGACAAAGAGACCCTCTTGAACAGAGGCCTCAAATTCATCCCTTCACTCAACTTGGACAAAGATAGAAAATCACAAACTCTATTTGACCTCCAAACTTTCCATAGGAGAGTCCTTCTGGCCTCTTTCTTCGAACACAAAACAGAGACCCAGAAATTGCCCTTCACACACGCCTCAAACTGGACACCCAAACTAAGCCAGGTACCACCACAAGTCAGAAAATTTATCAGGGCTAACCTCCACGCGACACGGTCACTCGATTGGCACGATAACACTCGACCTAACCGTAATAGTTCTGAAGTCAAGGCCCTATTTAAACTATTGAAGAACAAAAATATAGCGATCAAACCCACGGACAAGGGCAGCTCGAAAGTGATAATGGATAGGACACAGTACCAGTGGGAGGCTCAGAGACAATTATCTAAAATCGAACATTATAAAACAGAGGAGCCCATTCCGCCCCCACACACGATCCCTATGGTTAAATAGATTATAAATCGACAAAAATTTCCTCAGTAGAAAACAAAAAACATCTCGACACGATCGGATCACGGCCCCGTCGCTTTTACTTGCTACCTAAAATCCACAATGACCCGGCGTCCTGGAGCATCCCCCATGTAATCCCTCCCGGACGACCCATAGTGTCAGACTGCAACAGTGACACTTATAAATTGGCCGAATACGTAGATTATTACCCAAATCCCATAAACACCCTAGTTATATTAAAGACACGCATTTACTTTATCGACAAAGTCAGACAGATTCAAATTACAACCCAATCATTTCTTTTCACAATCGACAGCCTCTATACCAACATAGACATCGAAGCCGGCCTAAAAGCAGTCAAATCCCGGTTTCTCAAATACCCGGACGATCACATTCTCCGTCTTCGAGATCAACCTAAAAACATAATGATTTCGAATTCGATGGCAAGTACTACCTGCAGGTCAAGGGCACAGCAATGAGCAAAAAGTTTGCCCCTTCCTATGCAAATATCTATATGGCAGATCGGGAGGAAACAGCCTTAGCGACCTGTCCCATCAAACCCGTACAATATTTTCGATATCTGGACAATATATGGGAGTTTGGGGAGACGCCGAGGACACGTTCGAGGACTTCACTAGCATCTTAAACACACATCATCCTTCCATAAAAATTAAACACACTAGGGATCGGCACACCGTAAATTTTCTGGACACGACGACGTTCAAAGGCCCCGATTTCAACACGACTCACAGGTTGGACACAAAATTATACTTCAAAGAAACAGACACCCACCAGTTATTACAAAAAAAAAAAAAAGTTTACATCCCAAACATACCTTCAAAAGGTTTAGTGAAATCCCAGTTGACTCGATTCAACAGGATCTGCTCACGACAGGAGGACTTCTGGGAGGCCATGGGCATCCTATTCAGGGCCCTGAGGCCTAGGGGCTACTCCAGATCCTTTCTGAGACAGGTTCTAAAGACTTTGGGGGGGGGGGGGGGGGGGAGAGAAAACAAACAATCTTGCCACTCATCACAACCTACACGATGCCACACACCAAACTACACAACAGGATCAAACAATTATGATCTGCATATATCAGGCACGGAAACACTCGGGGACTATAGGGTCATCTCGGCCTATAAAAAGACACAAAAACCTCGGAGACCTGCTGATTTCAGTCAAAATTGAAACCAATCATTCCCTCGAGGAATATCAGATTATGCCCAGAATATAAAGCGGAAAAAATTTCTATAAAACCACAAAACAATTATTCAAGGCAGACCCCGGCTTATATCCCCTTACAAAGAATTGCATCTATGTCATAACCTGTACCGTCTGCGGACTGCAATATGTGGGACAAACACGAAACACTATTGCAGTGCTTCTCAATTATTTTCTGTTACGCCCCCCCCTAGCAAGAAGAAAACAACTCGCACCCCCCCACCACCCACTTTCCGCCGCAACTATAAATTATAACTTTTTTCTATAATATAGTTACAGGTATATCTCTTCATTATATCGTATCCTTGTTAACATAAATAAAACAAAAAGAAAGAGATATAGTTCAACTTACAAGAATAACTTTAACATTTTTTATTAGTCTGTAAAAGAAAGTGCATCAATTTGCCTTAAATTTAAAAATAATAATATCCTTGTTACATTTTTGACAAACTTACCACACCATTTGCTGCTGAAAATAAAATCAATAAATAATTAATTCAAATTGACTTCAGAAACATTAACTCAGGAGCACAATATATAAACACTTTAACCTACAAAACAAGAACAAATAGAACAATTTGTGCTGATTTTTTTTTCTCAAAATGAGGAAGCCAAGATTAATGGCTACAATGAGCACGTTTTGCAGCGCACAGCTTCTCAAAGCGAGGTTTGAAGCATGACACTGCAACTCTCAGCTCCTGCTCAATGTGCAATGAGGGCGCCACTGCCAACTACTGGAGTGGATGTGCAATTACACTTTCTTGGAGTCCGGCGGAAAAAAAGCATGTTCTCCTGGGTCACACGCGCCCCCCTCAGCATCCCATCGTGCCCCCCCAGGGGGGTGCGCCCCACTATTTGAGAAGCACTGCACTATTGCAACCAGAATGAATCAACACGAGTACAATATAGTCCGACGGAAACATCTAAACAGACATCTCTACAAACACTTCACCTCACATGGACCAGGGGCAATGCTCATCAATCCCACAGGACTCAATGAAATACACCAGACCTCCCTTTTCTCCCCCTCCTCTAGGTAAGTACTTATCTCTCAGAGGAAACCTCCCTAGCCTAAACCTCTGGGGCTGCTTCGTGGATGACGGGTCCATGGGGGGAAAAATCGGAGTGACGTAGGGTGGGGACCGGGCACGGCGGGGCGCGCGGGTGCACACCGGGGACCCCGACTCTCAGGTTAGCCTTTTGGCTCCCGAACATCTCAGCCTAACTGAGCCTGACCCAAGCCCCGAACCGGGAGCTCCAAACCTATACCCTGGCCCCAGCCCTAACCTTAGCCTCTAGCCCCTAACCCCAAGCCTTAACCTCGGCCCAGGGCCCGTTCCCCGTCTTCCACTTGGCCTTAGCCTGTCCTCTGCTGGATAACCTAGAGGAGCACACCCCATTATCCCCTTCTAGCAATCCAAAATACACTTCACCTCATCGATAACCAAACTCGAAATTGCCCCAAGCCTGACTCAACCCCAACCTATGGCTGAGGGTCAACTTGCGTCGCGGATGGCTGATTCCTGGGGGGGGGGGGTCTGAATGGCGTGGGGGAAGGACCATGCACAACGGGGCGCACACCGGGGACCTTGACTCTTAGGCTAGCCCAGTGCTTCTCAATTATTTTCTGTTACGCCCCCCCCCCTAGCAAGAAGAAAACAATTCGCGCCCCCCCACCACCGCAACTATAAATTATAACTTTTCTATAATATAGTTACAGGTATCTCTCTTCATTATATCGTATCCTTGTTAACATAAAATAAACAAAAAGAAAGAGATATAGTTCAACTTACAAGAATAACTAACATTTTTTATTTGTCTGTAAAAGAAAGTGCATCAATTTACCTTAAATTTAAAAATAATATCCTTGTTACATTTTTGACAAACTTACCACACCATTTGCTGCTGAAAATAAAATCAATAAATAATTAATTCAAATTGACTTCAGAAACATTAACTCAGGAGCACAATATATAAACACTTTAACCTACAAAACAAGAACAAATAGAACAATTTGTGCTGATTTTTTTTTCTCAAAATGAGGAAGCCAAGATTAATGGCTACAATGAGCACGTGAAGCACGACACTGCAACTCTCAGCTCCTGCTCAATGTGCAATGAGGGCGCCACTGCCAACTACTGGAGTGGATGTGCAATTACACTTTCTTGTAGTACGGCAGAAAAAAAAGCATGTTCTCCTGGGTCACACGCGCCCCCCTCAGCATCCCATCGCGCCCCCCCCCCAGGGGGGCGCGCCCCACTATTTGAGAAGCACTGGGCTAGCCCCTTGGCTTCCCTAACATCTCATCCTAACCAGCCTGAGCCTCCCTTACGCCAGTTCGGACGCCCCGGCCACTAGCCATCCAGCCCTCTTCCAACCATACGAATTCTCCTACACCAGAGAGACTGATAATCGATAAAATCCCTAACCATGCCACCTCGTCATAACATCACGATTAAAAGATAAAACAATGATTCTCTTTGAAAATATAGACCCCCCCCCCCAAAAAAAAAAAAACTCTAAAACGGGTGGTGGAGGGAGGGAACCCACATTCAGTCACCTATCGCCAGATGACAAAGAGGCCCCCTGCAGCGGTGCTAGACATACAGTACTACACTACGAGACAGCCATTCCATTTTTCCTCCCCACATGACGTTATTTGTTCCTCCCAAACAATTCAACTTTGGTTTCATCAGTCCACAAAATATTTTGCCAAAACTCCTGTGGAGTGTCCAAGTGCCTTTTTGCAAACATTAAACGAGCAACATTTTTTTTTTTTAGAGAGCAGTGGCTTCCTCCTTGGAGTCCTCCCATGAACACCATTCTTGTCCATTATTTGTTTTACATATAGTTGATGTGTGCACAGAGATATTGGACTGTACCAGTGATTTCTGTAAGTCTTTAGCAGACACTCTAGGTTTTTTTTTTTTTTACCTCTCGGAGTATTCTGCACTGAACTCTTGGCGTCATCTTTGGTGGATGGCCACTCCTTGGGAGAGAAGCAACAGTGCCAAACTCTCTCCATTTGCAAACAACTTCTCTGACTGTTGATTGATGAACATCCAGACCTTTAAAGATGCTTTTGTATCCTTTCCCAGCTTTATGCAAATCAACATTTCTTGATCGCAAGTCTTCAGACAGCTCTTTTGAGCAAGCCACGGTGCGCATCAGACAATGCTTACCAGGTGTGTGTGTTTTATAGTGGGCAGGGCAACTTTAAGCCACTCATCAGTGATTGGGCACACACCTGACTTAAATTGTTTGGTAAAAATTGGTTTCAATTGTTCTTTAAGTCTCCTTAGGCAGAGGGTTCAGTTACTTATTCCTCCCCCTTCTGTCATTGTTTGCATGCTATCCTCATTAAAATATGAAAACCTATAAATGTTTGGGTGGTTTTAGTTAAAGCGGACACTTTTTTTCATCTGTGTGATTTCGACAAAGATCAGATCACATTTGATGGTGATTTTATGCAGAAATGTGAGAAATTCCAAAAGGTTCAGACACTTTTTCATACCACTGTATACGTACGTGTATATCTTCTTTTCCTTTCGGCTGTTCCCTTCAGGGGTCGCCAAAGAAAATAATCTGCCTCCGTTTCACCCTATCCTCTGCATCTTCTTCCCTTACACCAACGGCCTTCATGCCCTCTTTCACCATATCCATAAATCTCCTTTTTGGTCTTCCTCTAGGCCTTCTGCCTGGTTATGCCAACCTGAGCATCCTACTACCGATATATTCACTATCCCATCTCTGTACATGACCAAACCATCTCAATGTAGCCTCTCTGACTTTGTCTCCAATACCTCAAACATGTGCTGTCCCTCTGATGAGTACATTCCTGATCCTATCCATCCTCGTTACTCCCAAAGAGAACCTCAACATCTCTGCTACCTCCAGCTCTGCCTCCTGTCTTTTTTTCAGTGCCACTGTTTCTAAACCATACAACATTGTTGGCCTCAACACAGTCTTGTACACTTCATTCCCTTCATTCTTGCCAATACCCTCTATCACACATCACATCGGACACTTTTCTCCAACCGTTCCAACCTGCCCGCACACGCTTCTTCACCTCTTTTCCACACTCTGCATTGCTCTGGATTGTTGAGCGTAGGTACTTAAAATCCACCACCTGCTTTATCTCTGCTCCCTTTAACCTCACCGTTCCTCTTGGGTCCTTCTCATTCACACACATGTATTGTGTCTTACTGAAGCTAACCTTCATTCCTCTCCTTTTCAGGGCATACATTCACCACTCTAGATTTTTCTGCACTTGTTCTCTGCTCTCACTACAGATCACAATGTCATCCGCAAATATCATAGTCCATGGGGAATCTTGTCTAACCTCGTCTGTCGGCCTGTCCATCACCATAGCAGACAAGAAGGGGCTCAGAGCTGACCCTTGATGCGGTCCCACTTCCACCTTGAACTCTTCTGTAACACTGACAGCACACCTCACCACTGTCTTACATCTCTCATACATGTCCTGCACCACTCTAACATACTTCTCTGCCACTCCAGATTTCCTCATGCGATACCTCAGTTGTTCTCTCGGCACCCTCTCGTATACTTTCTCCAGATCCACAAAGGCACGATGCAGCCCCTTCTGACCTTCTCTGTACGTCTCTATTAACATCCTCCAGGCAAACACTGCATCTGTGGTGCTCTTTCTTGGCATGAAACCAAACTGTTGTTCACAAATGCTGACCTCTGCCCTTAGTCTAGCTCCCACTATTTTTTCCCCCATAACTTCATCTTATGACTCATCGACTTTATTGCGTTGTAGTTGTCACAATTCTGCACTTCTCCCTTGTCATTAAAAATGGGCAACGGCACACTTCTCTTCCATTCCTCCGGCATCCTCTCACTCTCTCGGACCTTGTTGAATGTTCTTGTCAGAATATCTACTGCTACCTCTCCTAGACACTTCCATACCTCCACAGGTCTGTCATCAGGACCAACCGCATTTCCACTCTTCATCCTCTTCAATGCCCTCCTCACTTCACCCTTACTAATCTTTGCTACTTCCTGGTGTGCAACAGTCACTTCTCCTACTCTTTTTCTCTCTCTTATTTTCCTCATTCATCAGCTCTTCAAAGTACTCTTTCCATCTTATCCCACCTTTGACGTGCATCATGCCCCACCCTTGCCCAGTCTCATCTGAGATTGACATCCTGATTAGGATTAAGCAGTTCACTTCTTCTTCACTTATCCCTTAACATCTGGGGATGTCGTCGGGGCGCCTTCATGGCAAGACTTGGGCTGATTTGGCCTGGCGGCGCTCGTCCCTCTCCAGGTCATAGAAACATGCTGACGGCTTTGCGGCCTACTCTTTGCGAAAGTCAGCAACGGTTCTTTTACATGCCTCTCACCATAGACAGTGCGAGACATGGCCCGCCTTGGATAACTCAGTTAGCTTAGTTAGTTTTGGGAACACTAGGGCTTAATTTATGGAAAGTTTAATAGAGCGGCATAATCGTTAGACTCTCTGCATGTGAACAAAGTGGAGATGCTACAGCATGGCATAGAGAGGGGAAAAATGAGAGAAATTAAATTAGTGAGCCTGATTTGGCTGTGGGAGAATGTCCTCGATTCGGAACAAAGCCTGGACAGAGCTGACGGCACTGAACCTGCAGATTTACGGAGAAAGACCTTGGATTGCAAGTTAGAAACATTAAATAAAAACATTAACACTCACTTCCTTTCACTTTTCAGAGTTTAGAAGTTTTACTTTAGACAGAACTCTGATAGTTATTCGAGCACTCTTCAATAAGAAATATTATTTGAACCAAATGAGGATGAAAATAATTTTGTAGGCCTGTTGCCAGAAAACTCTCTTTCAACCATTATATTTGTTTTTAAACTGCAGTTATCCAGATAAGTCTTCATCACTTACATTTCGTGTTGCATAATCTTGATTATTCATTTATCGTTCGTCACTTGTCTTCGAGTATGACCACAGGCATCACTTTAGGTATTCGAGGTGGACTTATGTGACCGGATATGGCTGACTAGCCCGATCCTGGCAAGAAAGCCTCTCGCACAAGTAGGGAAGGAGTGGGTAAGAGCTGTGTTTTTGGTTCTGGCTGCTCTGTCCTTCTGCAGCTGCCGTTTCTGTTCAGCTTGCTGGACACGTTGTTCCTCTGCTCTTTGAGCTCTTGACGAAATGACGCAGCGCTAGGAAGAGTGGTCGATAGCGAGGCTCTCCCATGATTCGACGTCAATTGAAAAGTCTTTGAGGTTGACCATCAGATTGTCCTTGAAACGTTTCTTCTGCCCTCCAGCCTTGCACTTCCCTCCAGTGAGTTCTCCATAGAAATGCTGTTTGGGACGCGGTCATCTGACATGCGGGAGACATGACCTGCCCATCTCAGCTGAGTGTTATGCATGGTGGTGGTGGCACTTGGAATATTTGCCTGCTTCAGAACCTCTGTGTCAGGTATTCTGTCTTGCCAGCGGAGGTGAAGGAGGCTGCAAAGACACTCGAGGTGGAAGTGGTTAATCTGCCGCTCGTGCCTTCTGTATAGTGTCCAAGTTTCACAGCCATAGAGTAATGTGGTAAAGACGATTGCACGGTAGACTTTCAGCTTTGTTGTAATGCTGAGTCTTCCGAAGGTGCTACTTGCTTTGGAGATTCTGCCGTTAACCTCGGAATCGATGGTCGCACCACAGGAAAGAGTGCTGCCCAAGTAGGTAAATTTCTCCACCGTCTGTCCATTTACCTGTATCTGTGGCTCGCGATACTGGTTCCCTGGAGCTGGCTGGAACATCACCTGGGTTACTTGACTTGAGTCTTGAGGTTGTTGGGGCATTCATTTATACTCGTTTCATAGGTCTATCATCTGCCATGCTTTTCAGCCCATTCAGCATTTTCTGAGTTTAAGCTTCCCTTCTGATGGCAAAGGCTATTAAATGCATTAAAATGGTATATGTGTCTTTGCTGATCGTTTCTTCGATGTCTGTCCATGATTTTGATTGCTGCGCTGAGACCCAGTCATCCGCATAGCCTAGTTGTGGAGACTTTGTTGCTGGCATATTACTAATGTAGATGTTAAAGAGTGTCAGAGCAATAACTGAGCCTTGTGGAACACCATTCCTTATTTCTCTCGATTTGCTCTTCTCTCCTCCAAGTACCACGTGGAACTGCCTGATGCCAGTCATAAGGAACAAAACTTTGAGAATTGTTTTGCACGGTATTAGTTTTGTAAGCTTCAGCATGAGTTCAGCTGTCCATACTGTATGGTAGGCTGCAGACAGGTCTACCAGGACAGCTCCTGTTTTCAACTTCTTTTCAAAACTAGCTTCAATATGTGATGTTAGGGCCTGTTTACTTGTGCCCCTTTGTGGTTTGAATCTAGATTGCTGCACTGGTATGAATGGTTCTATATTAGGTGTGATCCTTGTGAGAATGATTCTCTCTGACAACTTATATAGACGGCAGAGCAGTGATAAATGGTCTATAGCTCGATGGTGCTGTGGCTGGTTTCCCTGGTTTCTGAATGGCGACAATCTAGCATGATTCCATATTTTAGGGTAAGTGCCTTTTCCCATGATGTCAGTCATTACTGAAGCTAGCCATTCTATTGCATAGTATCCCGGGTGTGTTATCGTGTCTGGGTAGATTCCATCGATACCAGCTGCCTTACCATTTTAATGCATTTAATAGCCTTTGCCATTTCTTTATGTGTAATTGGAGCACTGAGAAAAAAGCCAGCGGGTTCTTTGTTTTGCCATAATTGTTTTGTATTCTTATCTAATCTGTTTTTCAAATTGCTGATTTGGTGTGTGTTCTCCTCTCTCTTTTATTTCTTTAACTATTTCATCTAGGGCAATAAGGTGGGCTGATTTTGTAGGACGAGAGTCAGGGTCAAGCTTCTTGATAGTTTGCCAGGTTTGTCTGATAGAGTGGGTGAAGTTCATATTCTCAACAACTTCCACCCATCTTTCTTTGCGACGCTCTTGTGAGGACTCAAGTAGTTCCTCTGCGGTGTTTTGATCTTGAGTCCTTTCATACTCTTCCAGAAGGTTTTGACTGCGTTCTGACCAACAGGGTATGTGATGTTTTCTGCATCCCCTCGGTATGTGTTTCTTCGCTGTACTCGGGATAAGTTTTGTGAATCGGTGAATGTTGTCAGTGGTGGACTTTATTCTTCAGCATGTTTTGTCAAAGTCATTTTTGTAGGCTTGTCAGTCAGCTTTTCTAAAATTCCACCGTGACTTGGGTATTGCTGTAATTTTTGGGATCGTGATAGCTGTGGTGATGACCGTCAGGCGATGTTGGCTATGAGGAAAGTCAGTCAGGACTTCTCTTGTTGCTTGTACATTTCCCTTACTGTTTCGTGAGACAAAAGCAAGATCTGGTCTGTATTCTTTCTTCCAGCATGCTGATTTGAGCGTGCTTTTGGCTTTAGGGTTGTAGAGAAGGGCTGCATTAGAAAGCTCCGCCCACTGGCTCACCTCATTTCCTGCTTGGTCATTATTTAGGTGTCCCCATTTGTTGTGGTGGCTACTGAAGTCTCCCATGATCATTGCTGGGTGGTTTATTGCTTCGGGGGGTGTCAGTCCAGTCCAGTCCAGTCTAAGCCAAACCAAACCAAGCAAGGAGGTTTGTAGATGTTGTGTAGTTCTGTGTCTCCAAGTTTGATGCATGATCTTTGTGTGCCATTTTCTTCTGTGCTACCATCAAGGTCAATCGCCTATGGTTTTCTAGCATATATTGCAATACCATATTTTGGGTGATTTTTTTTTTTTTTTTTTTTTTTTCCCCCTATTGATGACTGAGTATCCAGGGATAGTATAGCTGGATGGTGGCACACTGTCATTGAGGTGGGTTTCTTGGACAAGGCCTATGTCAATCTTGTATGTCTCTAGGAGTTTGGCCATGTATTTGCATCTTGTCATGGATATCCCTTCTATATTTCGACACAGAACTTTTATCTGAGTTGATTAGATTACATGGCAGCACATCAAAGCTGAAATCTGATTGGACAAAAAATTTAACATGCACATACTGGAAGCAGCACAGCCAAGAGTCACATTAAGAAATGAATAGACTGTTGGAAATAATTTAGTACAATTTCATGGAACGAATACTAGAATTGAAGTTGTAAATGTAGGTCAGTGCTCCTGGTAGTGTTTAGACCAGCACAAAAGGCCTTGCTGGCCCTGATGACCCACCACTGGTTGGTCCTACCTGACTTCTTTCTGTCTGCAGAGAGAACTCAATTTTAGTCTTGCTGCCACATAGACTTTCTGATACCACCAAGCTTTAATTATTTTTTAAATGCAAATTGGAATATACACTGTACACAATATTACATAATCATATTTTCCACACATCAAAACTGATGCAATCAGTTCTGGGGGTTAGGGGTGCTAACACTCAACTCAAAATGCAAGACATCTTTGATGGGTTCCCCTAAGGAACATGGCTGACAGAGGGCTTCAATAAGAATGTGAGTAAGTAAACGACCTTAAGTAGTGTAAACAATTCTCATTAGAGTAAGTGCAATGCCACTGTGTTGAATTATGATCTTTTGTTCGTGAGTGTCCTTTTGGCTATAGCTTGGTCCCTGTGGGCCGAATTGCCCATGGGCCGTTGATTGGATTGACAAACGATGCCTTTGTAATGTAATTCATTTCCTCAGGGAGACTTGGAATGGTCAGGATCTCTCAAAGGACCTTGACGGGTCTTGATGAAAGGCTTTGCAACTTCCTACTAAATGTATTTCACTGTCTAGTGGATGATGTTTGGGATAGCATTAGTCTAAATCATCACTGACCCATAATGAGGGTCTTTTGATAATCTGGCAGGCTCTAAGATAATAAATTATGTGTGCAATGTTTTACATTCAGAAGTCTGTTTTCGTCACGATGTCCAGAAAGTAACTATTGCCACAAGTAACTATATAGAATCCACACACCTGAGAAGATACCCAACACATTGCCATATTGTTTTGAGCAAATTATTTCTAATTATACTAAATGCTGTCCAACAGTGTTTGACATTTTCATTTGTGCAGTAAACATTATTTTCAGGGTAGTGGTGGCCTAGTGGTAGAGGGCACTGGATCCTAAGGTTGGGGGTTCGAGTCCCACTCTCCACAAGGTTGCCACTGTAACCCCCCCCCCCCCCCTCGGTGCAGCTAACTGGGTTATCAAAAGCCAGCCATGTGTCTCACTGTCTACGGTGTGAGGCATGTAAAAGAACCATTGCTGAATTTCAACAAGAGTAGGCTGCGAAGGCGTCAGTGTGTTTCCGCCCTGCAATGGCTTGGCGAGCTGTCCAGGGTGTACTCTGCCCTCGCCCCTAGGCTCCCTGCAACCCTAATTAGGATTAAGTGGTTACAGAAACTGAACTGAACATTATTTTCATAAGTTTCCTTTCAAAGCTATTTACATGTTGTGTATAAAATGAAAGGCCTGCTGTAGTAGATGAAGAAGTCAGCTGGTCTGAAAGATGTTGACGGTCACATAGCTGCACAGGACAGCTCAGAAAAAATAAGCATGGCAAATTATTGATTGATTTTCATTTATTTTCTGAAACCCATGTAATCATAATTAGGGTTGCATAATTCGATAACTCGGTTAGTGCAATGGGGTCAAGGCAAATGATATGAAAATTAAACAGACACTGTAATCTTGTTGGAACATTTCCTACTCTCCATCCTACTTGTACTATTATCAGGAATGTAAAGCAAGATCTCTAAAGTCAGATGCTGAGATTATGCCCCCCCCCCCCTCCAAAAAAAAAAAAAAAACAAACAATCAAATAAAGTAATTAAAATAAATAAACAAACCATTCTTTCGAAAGAGGGTTGGTGGGGAGGTTTATTCTTTTGATTCACCCCCAGGGTGAAACAAGCTAATTTCTAAGTTAATTATTTACAGATATGAATTGGAGGTCAATGGTATAGTATGATTTTGGCCCCCCTCATAATGAGCTCAATAAGGCAGGAGTTGAACTCTGGCTGGGGATATTGATTTAATAATCCTATCGGGCACATGGACAACACAGTTTTTAAAATGGATCTGATGCATGTTGATGTATAGATCCTATCAGAACTTTCAATTCTGCCAGCGTGATTTTAATTGCTTTAGTACTTTAAGTGGCAATCATTAATTACTGGGTGTTTTTTTTTTTTTAATCATATGTTTATCTGCTATTCCATTTTTAAATGGTTTAAAAGACGGGAAAGAAAAAAATGCAAAGGGTTTGTTTGTTTTTTTTCCCCCCTGAATGCATCAGGTAATCAATACATCAGACTAATTTCAGCATGTATTAATGTAACATTTCCTATTCTTAGCATGACACATTATATCCATGATTGACTTTCGCAAATATCCAGTCTAATTGGCAATGAACTTGCTAATGTATGAGATGCTGTGAGATTTCCATATGCCAAAATCATACTATGAATGGAATCTCCCTGTCGCGATTGAAGAGCCCAAATAACGCCGACTAGAAAGACTGGAGCTTAATTTATTTATTTAGATATTGTTTGAAAAAAATTGAAATTTAATGTGGACAGAGGTCTGCCCTGCAATGGCCTGGTGAGCTGTTCATGGTGTACTCTGCCCACGCCTAAAGTCAGCTGAGATGGGTGCCAGCTTTCTGTAACCCTAATTAGGATTAAACGGTTCAGAAAATGAATGATTGATTGGATGTATATCATCCATGGCATGTTATGTATTTCATGCACTACTGAGGGCAAAGGCAAGTTTGTTAGCACACATTAGAAAAACCTCATTATTTTACTTACGAATCACACATACACACAATAAAATAAAATATAGGTTTACCCCCCCCCCCCCCCCCCACTGTGAGAAATGCTAGTTCTGGGCTGATGATCATGTTCATTCAGATGTTGTTTCCACAGAGAAGTCCAATTTAGTTCTGATACAATTATAATGTCATCCAACATTGACAGGGTAGTGATGGCCCAGTGGGAGAGTGTTGGCTTAGTGGTGTTCAAGCCCCACGATCACCGAATCGTCATCAGTGATCGATCACCCTCCAAGCCCCCACCCCACCCACCCACCCACCCACACACACACACAGTGCGGCAAACTGGATTATCAAAGGCAAACCACACCTCTCACTGTCTGTGACTAGAGACATTTTAAGTAACCGTTGCAAGTCAGGCAGATACAACTGCAACAACCTCTTTGTTGATAATTCATATTTTATCAACATTTTTTTTTCACGTTTTTCCTTTGATTCCATCTAGAGGAGACTGATGTACATTGCTATATTGACCATTACCCCAACATTACAGACATAAGTGTAATAAGTACAGTACAGTTTTTGTTTATTTACTCAGACTTTAGGCTACCTCTGCATTCGATGAATGCTAATGAGCTTAGCAGATTTTGGATTTGCCAACTTTTCTGATGAATGTTATTTTGTGACTTTTAGAGACTATTTGCGACTGCGTTCCTCCATAACCAGCCTGTAGCATTCTGCTCTGGTGAGTTTCATTTGATTCTCGGTTTATGGAGAAATCTGAGTCTCATTCTGAGCACTGTGAGAAGAAGTGACTCATAACTGGACATACAAACTCTGAAATCAGGCTGTAATTACTTTTAATCAAAGTTAAAGTGAAACGCTGAACATTCGGACTGGAGAGAACAACAACAGCAAAATAAAATGGCTTCCCAGTTCTCCGAGGAGGATTTCTCCTGTCCCATGTGCTGTGAAATCTTCAAGAATCCTGTTGTTCTGGGCTGCAGTCACAGTGTCTGTAAAGTGTGTTTGGAGAAGTTCTGGGACACCAAAGGATCCAGAGAATGTCCCGTTTGTAGGAGGGAGTTATCAATGCAAGAACCTCCCACAAATCTGGCCTTAAAGAACCTGTGTGAGACTTTCTTACAGGTGAGAAGTCAGAGATCTTCATCAGGGTCTGAAACAGTCTGCACAATGAGAAATTCAAACTCTTCTGTCTGGACAATCAACAGCCGGTGTGTGTAGTGTGTCAAAGTTAAAGAAAATACACCAACCACAAATTCTGCACCATTGATGAGGCAGTAACAGACTGTAAGGTAAATAATGTATATTACAAAAACACACTGTTTATTTGGGAGATTTAATTGCACAATGTTCAGTGGTGTGAAGTAACAATGTGTACAATAAGATCTGAAACAGTCTCCATGCAGTGTGTGGATTTGTTTCAGGAGGAGCTCAAAACTGCACTGAAGCCCCTACAGGAGAAACTGGAGGTCTTTGAAGACTGTAAACTGAACTGGAGTCAGACTGCAAAACATATAAAGGTCAGAATCAATAGCATGGGTTTTATATTATAATTATACAGTGGTACCTCACTTTACGAAATTAATCCGTTCCAGCGCCTTTTTTTGTAAACTGCATTTTTCATAAATTGAGCAGCATTTTACATGTAAAATACATGATTCGTTCCAAGGCTCTCGATACTACCCCGTAAACCCTTTTAAAAATTATAAAAGTACACCAATTTTGTATTAAATATGTTAAAAGTAAAAGAAAATCGTTTACCTTTTTTTAAATCTCTCGTCCCACCCATGCGACGCTTTAAAGTCCAAGGGTTGCTGGTCTGAAGAACCCCACTCCCAGCCCCACCCCCCCTTCACAAGGTCCTTAAATATGGTTTTTGCTTTTTCCGAATTAATTGCCTCCGTCACCGTCTGTCCACTTTTAATGCCTCCTTCTGCTTCAATATCGTCCCGATTGTAGAGGGGTTTCGGCCATACCCCTTGCGATTTCACTCAACGGAATCCCACTTTCATATTTTATCATCTCCTGTTTTACTTTAATTGATAACGGGGCCCACTTCTTTTCAGTCTCACCAGGAATCACTTTCTTGGGGCTCATGATTTAATAACGAAAAATAATGCTGCAATAAGTGCACTCAAAAAAACCCATGAACCAACAGTACAACTGTCCTTCGCTCGTATGTGTCGAACAATGGGTCGAAGGCACACGAAAAGCATTATGGGTACAGTACTGCATTATGGAGATTCAGCTCCCTTCGAGCCAATGGAAGGCCGGCGGATGGGTGGGGGGCAATAAATGGGAAAGCAACTCGCGCATTGTTTGAATGATGCATTTGAATTTTTAAGATGGTGCTTTTCGTAACGTGAACTTGTTTTGTATCCAGAGATATAAATTTTAGGAAAATGCATTTCATAACCTGCATTTTTCGTTTGGTGAGACTCTCGTAAAGTGAGGTAGCACTGTATTTTACATCCTTGCATAATGGATTCTATTTCGTTGGATTTCTTCTTCATTGCAGATTCGGGCCCAACACACAGAACATCAGATTAAGGAGGAGTTTGAGACGCTTCACCGGTTTCTACGAGATGAAGAGGCAGTCAGGATCACTGCACTGAGAGAGGAAGAGGAGCAGAAGAGTCAGATGATGACGAAGAAGCTGGAGAAGCTGAACAGAGACATTTCATGTCTTTCAGACACAATCGGAGCCATAGAAGAGGAGATGGGAGCTGAAGATGTGTCATTCTTACAAGTGAGGATCATTTATTCAGTATTTATACTGTGAGAAAGTAAAACTTGTTTCCATCATTTCATTGGTGTAAAAAATGCCAATCACTGATATTTACTTTGCTGTTTTACAGAACTGTGATGTGCTTCCTGTCTCTCTCATTCGGTGTTTCTGAATCCAGACCCACAGCAGCACTGAATCCTGAATGTGTTTACAGAGCCCAGTGCACACTGCAGCATCCAGAGGAGCTTCCAGGAGCACTGATCCATGTGGCAAAGCATCTGAGCAACCTGAAGTTCAGAGTCTGGGAGAAGATGCAGGACACCGTACAATACAGTAAGATACTGAAAGTATCAATTTTTCTCATTCATTCTATCGTGTGTGTGAATTTCTAATATCAATCCCTTAACCTGTTTTTCTGATTTCTAATAAAATGCACTGAAGGGGTCTGTTGCTTTTATTTGTGTATTGCATATTATTAAAGTGTTCGTGTTCTATTCGGTGCCTCGGGGATGCAGTTGACGGTTTGTTTTGAAAGTTGTAATCAGACTGTGGCTCATTCATTAAAGAAAGTCTTTCTCCATTCAGTGTTTGTATTGGGCAGGGAGACTGAGAAACCAACGGAGCGCAGCAGAGACTTAAAGGTTCAGAGTTTCTATTTTCTCTTATTCCTGTGTGTGTGTTTTCAGTACCTAGAACTCTGGACCCCAACACTGCTCATCCTAAACTCATTGTATCTGATGATCTGACCAGTGTGAGATTCAGTGATGAAGAACAGAACCTTCCTGACAATCCAGAGAGATTTAAGAATTATTCCCGTATACTGGGCTCTGAGGGTTTTAACTCGGGGACTCGCTGCTGGGATGTTGATGTTGGAGACTGTGGGTGTGATGGGAGAATTTTTTTATGGTAAAAGTGGAGTAGGTTGTACACTACAGTCATCTACTCACCTCTCAGTATCACACAAACTCCAGAGGGTCAGAGTCCAGCTGGACTGGGAGAGAGGACAACTGTCCTTCTCCGACCCGCTCACTAACACATCTACACTTTCTCACACACATTCACTGATACATTACTGCCGTTCCTCAGTGTTTATGGTGAAGAATCTCCTCTAAAGCTCCTCCCACCTCAGTCACTGTAAGAGAATCAGATCAGTTGGAGCTGGTTTTGGTTTATTTCAGTTAATTAATGAAATATTGAAGATTTAGAAGTTTTATTCTTTGTGAAAGTTCGTTTTTACAGAAATACTGAACAGTTCCTTGTGAAACATTTTTGAAGCGTTATGTCATTTTGACTCACTTCGTCTATGAAATCAAAAAAAAATTTTTTCACAACCTTGGTTTTCAGGACTTCCACAAACAAATAAACCACAAGGTGGAATTAAAATAATAATTAAAAAACTGACACAGGTGTCATCTAATGGTTATTACATTGCAAAATGTTCAGGGTGTGCTCCACTTTCACCAAGTGTAGGAGTGAGTGGTTCAGAAATTGAGTAAGAGTATTACTGAGAAATTCAGTCTCTAAACATGTATGCGCACACACACCATCTCCTCTGAAAATAGTAAACTCTGAAACTGTCAAAACACTTGCAGTGTTTCAAATCATGCAGCAGATGGAGCCAAGTCTGTATTTCTGACTTTGAAGTTTCAGCTTCTCCCACTGATGGACCTGTGTACCCCGTTTTTTGCTTAGTGTCGGCTGAGATGGGCTCCAGCCTCCCTGCAATTAAGGGGCTTGGCAAATGAGTCAGTGTTTTAAACTTATTGATCTTCAACATTGTTTAAAGCAAACAAAATAAAAAAAGAATAAATAATAATAATTTGGGAGGGCAGCATGGTGGTGCAGTGATTTAATATATCCACCTCATGGCAAGAAGGCCCTGGGTCTGATTCCCAGGAACAACATCAGTGTATCTGTGTGGAGTTTGCATGTTCTTCCTGTGCTTGCACGTGTTTCCTCCGGGTACTCCGGTTTACACAGTCCAAAAACATGCACAGTTGGCTGATTCGTGATTCCAAATGTTCTGACGAATGGTTCGCCCAGAGACGGGCGTCAGCCTCCCCGCAACCCTAATCAGGTTAAAGCGACTTAGAAAATCTGCAGACTGAAAGTTCTCTAATAATCACTATTTACCAGCATGGTGAGCAGAAAAGTATCTTCAGAGGTTGTACTAATTTTGGATCAGGTACTCTTACTGTAGTGCTATTCGCCAAAAACAGGAATCTGAGGACACGCTGGGTGTTGACATAAGAAAAAAGACCAATAGATGATGCCTGTGTAATATGTGGCAATGTGGATTAAAACGATAAAAGTCCGCAATGGTTCTTTTACATGAACCTCTCACCACTGGGGGGACAGTGACAGCCAGTGGCGAGTGGGGCTTGAACCCCCAACCTTGGGATCAGTGATCCAGTAAATTACGACCAGCTACCAATGGCCTGTGATCAGTAATGTATTTTAATGCGTTTTAATATAAAATAGAACAGGGTGTTATTAAATTGCATGTCATTTTGCTCTGGGTTTTTTCCTCTTTATTTAAATTGTGCAGTCCCACCCCCCCAGTGATTGCATTGCATGTCACCACATTCTTTTTACACTAAAATTAAAATGAGAATGCAGCCTGTCAGTCTCCTCATCAATACATGACTCCGCTAATGACATCACTTCGGTGTTCAGCTCCTCCAAGAGTCAGATGGACTGTCAAAAAGCACTCGGTGCAGCTCTTTTTGCTTTAGAAGATGTCTTAGAAAACAAGTGAGCATCAATATCTACTTTTCGGGGGCAGATAAACTTTCTGACTTTGCTGAGCTTTAAATCCCAGACAGAGGCATTTTTACCAATCCCATTTATTACAAATATTCTAATACATTTTTGTGGCTTCTCCACACCATAAAATAACTGAACACCCCGATCTAGAGAAGGAGAGATTCTGGAGTGAGTTAGGGGAAGTGATGCAGAGTACCCCCAGAGGTGAAAGAGTGGTCGTTGGGACAGACTTCAATGGACATGTTGGTACAGGAAACAGAGGGGATGAGGAAGTGATGGGCAGGTTTGGTATCCAGGACAGGAACACAGAAGGACAGATGTTGATCGATTTTGCAAAAAGGATAGAAATGGCTGTGGTGAATCCTTTCTTCCAGAAGAGACAAGAGCATAGGGTGACTTATGAAAGCGGAGGTAGGAGCACACAGGTAGACTACATCTTGTGTAGGCGATGTAATTTGAAGGAAGTCCATGACTGCAAAGTAGTAGTGGGTGAGAGTGTTGTCAAACAGCATAGGATGGTGGTGTGCAGGATGATGCTGATGGTGAGGAAGGTGAAAAAGGCAAAGGCAGAGCAGAAGACAAAGTGGTGGAAGCTGAAAAAGGAAGAGTGTCATGTTGTGTTCAAGGAATTGAACGTATTCCATCCTTCCATCCCGAAATAGGCTCAGCCAGTTAGCTCCCTTGGACTCCTGGCCACAGATGATGTGCACATTAACCCGGATTAAAACTTGCTGTTTCTGGGTAAATAGTCATGCACGTTGTCAATGCACCACTCGGGAGCTGCAGGTATTCTTACCACGAAAAGACAAACAATTATCATTCAGACCGTCTTCCTGGACAGTAACATCTGTCCTATTAGTGCAACACTCATGTTTTGAGCAGGTCTCTTACATGATAGAACATTATTATTATTATTATTAAAAATTTAAAGCTTTATCTCTTACCCGATACATATTGTGTGTGTGTGTGTGTGTGTGTGTCTGTGTTTGTGTGTGTTTGCATATACAGGACATATGCATGCTCATATGTACAAATAGGTATGAAAATACATGTGTATGTACAGTATATGGACGTATAGCTTTGTGTATATACTTGTGTATACTCTAGTTTTCTTTTCTGCACTTTTATAATTGCTGCTAACAGAGAGCTGATAAACTGAGTTCCATTGTTCATCCAAAAGTTGACAATAAAGATTTCTTCTCTGATATCATTGGAGAGTCATCCAAGAGATACAAACAACAGAACTAATCGGTGTCAAATACAACTCTTCAGCTAGTATCTGAAACAATTCGTGCCAAAAAGAGATACCATGAATAGAAGGCAAACGCAGCAAAAGCTTGATGGAAACAGCTCTCTTTATAAGTCCAGAAATCGTGTGCAGGGGATGAGGAGAAGTACACAGACAGACGAACAAACTTGAAACAGCAAAGCATTGTGGTACATGGTCTCTACAAAATGTGGAGAATTATAAACAAAGTCAATGGAAAAACAACAGCCTGTCCTGCAAGGAAATGTAAAGAACATGAATGAAGAAGTCTGAAATTCACACCAAGAACTGCTCGACAAATGGAAATGTTTCTCCGACCTTATCAATGCCCGCACATCACGAATGAGGAAGTGTATTAGAGAAGAGGAACGATGCAATCAGAAGAGACCCAAATGATACAGTACAGCAACACACCCTGTATAAGCCCCCACATGGTGTGAGATGTAGGCATAAGTTAAGCGATCTGCAGCAGACGCTCAGGTTTGTTTCCAATAAGAGAAAGCGTTCTGAGCAAAAGATTCAAGCAATGGCAACCGGAAGAGATCTGTGGAGATTAAAGCTGCCTCTCATTTCTCCATACCAGGATGATACACTGACCAAGAGAGACAGTGGATAAAACAGATGCTCTGGAGCGGCCATTTTGCATCATGACCTGTAGGGGACAGCGAGGAGATCAACACAAAGAAAGGCAGTTCCATGTGTTCTTCTTCTTCTTTTCTTTTTGGCTTTTTCCCATTCTCGAGAATCGCTACAGCAAATCATCTGATTCACACATTTGATTTGGCATGGGTTTTTACGTTGGCTGCCCTTCTTGTCACAACCCTTTATCAAGGGACAGAAACACGCTGACGGCTTTGCAGCCTACTCTTTACAGAAGTCAGCAATGTTTTTTTTACATGCCTCTCACCATAGACAGTGAGAGACATGGCCCACCTTTGACAACCCAGTTAGCTGCAATGGAGGGACAGTGACAACCCTGTGGGGACTTGAACCCCAAACCTTAGGATCAGCGATCCTGCGCCCTATCCACTAGACCACCACTGCCCCACAAAGACAGTTCCATGTGTTATACACAAAAAAATCAAAACTCAGTTCCATTTCAGCAACTGAATGTTGCTCTTTAATGGAGATCTGGTTAGCACAGGGATCATTTATTGCTAGTAGTTTGTGAAAATCGCAGAAAAAAAACCTGGTTAGTTCTTAAATATACAATTTTACTATTAAATAAATTTTCCCTTGAATGTCGATGGAATTAATTTGACTGAAAAAAATAGCATTTCTGGTTTTATTGACCAAGAGTCGCGTCAATTTTGATTTCTGAAAAAGTTGAATTTGGTGAAAAATAAAACTATAATTCCGGAAAATAAAAACTGTTTTGATCTTGAAATAATTGAGCTCAGAACAACTCAACAATTTTTATTTTTAAAATATTTTTATAGTGGCACTGAAGCAACTACACACATTTTATATAGAGAACACGATATCCTTGGAGCCAGAGTGCAGCAAAGGTATGTAGTGATGTGTGTGTGCGTGTGAACACATAATCATTACATTTTCTGAACGGCTTAATGCTAATTGTGGTCGCATGGAGACCCTCATCTCGGGGCAGGGTACACCATGGACAGTATACATTTACACCTTCTGCTCTTCTGGCTTGAAGAAAGAGAAATTATTGCAGACACCACAGAAAGAAGTTTTATTATTATTATTATTATTATTATTATTATACATAACAATAATATTACTACTAATAATGTAATAATAATAATAATAATAATAAATGATTCGAACATCTTAATTCCAATGAGGGCCACGGGTCAGCGGGACCCCATCTTAGCCAACTCTGTTCAGAGTACACCCTGGACAGCTTGCCAGGCTATCGCAGGGCAGAGACATGCTCACAGCTCTGTCAGAGAACTTCAAGAGGTGGCAGCTGTCCGTGTTATATGTGAAGTCTGAGGTGTAGATGGTGAAAAGGAAAGGTGAGAGGACGGTGCCCTGGGGTGCCTCCGTGCTGCAGACTACCACCTTTGACTCACAGCCGCGCAGCCGCACGTACTGCGGACGGTCAGTGAGGTAGTTGATGATCCAGGCAGCAAGATGTCCGTCCACTCCCGCGTCCTCCAGTTTATCCTGCAGAAGCGCCGGCCTGATGGTGTTGAAGGTGCTGGAGAAGTCAAAGAACATGACCCTCACAGCGCTATCGGCGATCTCCAGGTGGGTGAGCGCCCACTGCAGAAGGTAGATGATGGCGCCTTCTACCCCGATGTTGGGCCTGTCGGTGAACTGCAGCGGGTCTAGGGTGGGGCTCACCACAGAGTGGAGGTGGTCGAGGAGGAGCCCCTCCATGGTCTTCATGGAGTGGGAGGTCAGGGCGACAGGTCTGTAGTGGTCCGGTTCCTTGGCTTGAGCTGTTTTAGGAACCAGGACCACACAGGAGGTCTTCCACAGGACAGGAACCTTCTCCAGGCTGAGGCTCAGGTTGTACAGTTGGCATAGGACCTCACAGAGCTGGTCCTCACAGGTCCTCAGAAGCCTGGGACTGATGCCATCCGGTCCTGCAGATTGAGTGGTTCAGAAATTGAGTAAGTGTATTACTGAGAAATTCAGTCTAAACATGTATGCACACACACACACACACACACACACACACACACACACACACACCATCTCTTCCAAAAATAGTAAACTATGAAAATGTCAAAATACTTGCAGTGTTTCCAATCATACAGCAGATGGAGCCAAGTTTACATTTCTGAATTTAAAGTTTCAGCTTCTCCCTGTGATGGACCTGTGTATCCCGCTTTCGTTTAGTGTCGGCTGGGATAGGATCCAGCCTCCCTGTGAACAGCACCTCCTTGCATTACTAAGTGGCCTGGCAAATGAGTCAGTGTTTTAAACTTATTGATCTTAGACACTGTTTAAAGCAAACAAAAACAAAATAAAAAAGAATAAATAACAACAACAACAACAATAATAATAATAATAATTTGGGAGGGCAACATGGGTTTGATTCCCGGGAACAATATCCATGTATCTGTGTGGAGTTTGGATGTTCTTCCTGTGCTTGCACGGGTTTCCTCCAGGTACTCCTGTTTCCTCCCACAGTCCAAAAACATGCACAGTTGGCTGATTCATGATTCCAAATGTCCTGTATTGTTCTGACAATTGGTTCCCCCGGAGTTGGCTGAGACGAGCGTCAGCCTCCCCACAAAGGGAATAGTTGCTGATGTCAGTGGGCTCGTAGTAACTGGGAAACAAGAAAAAAGTGGGATTAATCCACACAGTTGGAGGAGGCCGAAGGCAGTAAGAGATGAGATTAACTCTTCCCAGGACCTTGAAAGGCCCCACAAACTGCAGAGTCAATTTACAGAGTAGTGGTGCAGTTCTGTGTCGATGGTTGGCCTGGCGTAAGCAGAGACGCAAAGCTCTCTGAAGGGCGCCAGACATGCCTGCACCATCAGACGAAGTCTTGAGCTCCAGGGACCTCAACATCCATTCCGTGCTCCATGAAAAACGGGTGTTGAAACCTTAACTGACATTTGAAGGGGACAGGCCTGGAGAAGAGCAACACATGGTTTTATGCACGTACTCTGCCCAGACCACATACCTGCAGACCACATACCACAGATCGCAACACGGTCACTCGATTGGCACGATAACACTCGACCTAACCTCAGTAGTTCTGAAGTCAAGGCCCGATTTAAACTATTGAAGAACAAGAATATAGTGATCAAACCCGCGGACAAGGGCAGCTCGACAGTGATAATGGACAGGACACAGTACCAGTGGGAGGCCCAGAGACAATGATTACCGCGGCTCGACGGAGACACGCGGAAGGATATCCACACCAAAAAGAGCCACGGCCACTCTAGATCTAACCCCCGCGACCAAAACCGTGACAGGGGCGGATTTTCACTGCAGACACATAACCGGTTCGAGCCCCTATATAACCTGGAAGAGCACGCGCGTGACCGTACTCGTGATCCTGAGTCACTAGACAGCACAACGCGGCGTGCACGTAGGGAAACCCCCACCCGTGTCCGGAACGATACTTTCGTTCGCTCGCATGTCCGCGACGAACCCCTTCCCCCCGATACACAGCAAGACGGACGGTCCCTGCCGGCCACCCATAACGACCCAAACATAGGACAACGCACTACCGCTACGCGACCGAACGACAATAACCAGACGATCGAAAACACACAAAGCCTACATCCGGAGCTCAAAGCATTAACGAAAAATATCTACAACCTAATCAGAACGGTCCACCACCTACAAAATGTGGGGGACCCTAACGATATGCCACCTACCATCAACAAAATTCAGGAACTATTGACAACTTCAATTAATCCAGCCCTTCCAAACCCGAGTACAACCCTCCTGATTGAGGGCAATGCCACTCAGTGGGCATACACAACACACCTCATTCTGAGGGATCACTATGAGAGTGCGATTCGGGACCTCTCGGACACCATCAGGTCGCAGATCCCAAACGAATGGGCCGCTCTCTTCGGCACCGCCAGCAGATGGGCAGGTAAGACATTAGGAAATAGGCTGACACAGACCACATTGGATATGACCGAAGCAATACTGGTGTCTCTAGTGCAAGACACACACGGCCCTAACGCGCAGGGCTCGTGTGGAGTAGCGCCAACCGAGCCAGACACGACGGAGGATTTCCCTCCCCTGAGGGCCCCCCACATGGAAAGGCCGACCCCCTTGCCCCGACGAGCCCCCCGCAGGGGCCCCAAACAACCCAATAGTGACGACCCCTCTGCCCACAGGGCGGAGGACACCCAAATCCATACAAAAATACATAAATTGAGCCCTCGAGTGTCGGCACGGCCCACCGATGGGTACGACCAAATACCGGAAAACCCCGAGGTCTCCACCCGAATGAACGCCACCCAGACCGATAAACAGAAAAACGACAAAAACATAATGCCAGAACAAAATATTCGACAAATCACCCACACAGTGTTGGTACATGACCCTCCCCAAACAGTCACCCTGAGGGAGATAACGGAACAGCAGGAGCCCATACTACAACAACACCCCCTCTCCGACACGGATTCCGACAGCGAATCCTCCGACAGCGAAGCCTCCGTCAGCGGAGCCTCCGTCAGCGGAGCCTCCGTCAGCGGAGCCTCCGTCAGCGGAGCCTCCGCTAGCGAAGCCTCCGACAGCGAATTCCCCGAATGTCCGGTCCCCCCAGGGCAACCCGTAACAACCGATAACACAGAGACTACTCCGGGCACACCCGTCGCAAGCTTTCAGCCAAACAGACATGAACGAACCCTAAGAAAAATAAACGATTGGTCCTTAACGATAACACACAAGAAATTAATATTGGGGGACTCAAACTTGGGCAAAATCCAGAGATATGCCGACCCGGAACTCCAAATAGAATCGTACCCGGGGGCTACATTTAGACATGCGGCCGCCCTCCTAGATAAGATCCAACCGAGCACGCAGGTGGAAACGGTGATTATGGCTTTCGGAATCAACCACAGATCACAATCACCGAAAAAAAAACATTCATCAAACAATTTCAAATGGCACTCAAAAAGGCCAAGAGTAAATTCCCGATGGCGGAGATCTGGATCCCCATACTAAATTATTCCAGGAAACTGACACCGTTAGAAAGAATCAATTTGGAGGCCATAAACAAAAGTATTCGAAAAATAAACAACCACATTCCGCCATTACCACACATACAATTTAACACGACCTCGGATAACGTCCACTGGACCCCGGAGACAGCGAAATCCATCCTAAACCATTGGCTGGGATTTTTAAACTGGTAGGCCCGAAATGCCCAAATCTCGGGAACAGGTCCCGTAACATCAATCTATCTCGATCCTTTAGATTGTCCAAAGACGAAGAGACCCTCTTGAACAGAGGCCTCAAATTCATCCCTTCACTCAACTTGGATCGAAAATCACAAACTCTATTTGACCTCCAAACTTTCCATAGGAGAGTCCTACTGGCCTCTTTCTTCGAACACAAAACAGGGACCCAGAAATGCCCCTTCACACATGCCTCAAACTGGACACCCAAACTAAGCCAGGTACCACCACAAGTCAGAAAATTTATCAGGGCTAACCTCCACGCGACACGGTCACTCGATTGGCACGATAACACTCGACCTAACCTCAGTAGTTCTGAAGTCAAGGCCCTATTTAAACTATTGAGGAACAAGAATATAGTGATCAAACCCGCGGACAAGGGCAGCTCGAAAGTGATAATGGACAGGACACAGTACCAGTGGGAGGCCCAGAGACAATTATCTAAAACCGAACATTACAAAAACATAGAGGAGCCCATTTTTCCACACACGATCCCTATGGTTAAACAGATTATAATCGACCTATTCGACAAAAATTTCCTCAGCAGAAAACAAAAACATATCTCCTCGACACGATCGGATCACGGCCACGTCGCTTTTACTTGCTACCTAAAATCCACAAGGACCCGGCGTCCTGGAGCATCCCCCATATAATCCCTCCCGGACGACCCATAGTGTCAGACTGCAACAGTGACACGTATAAATTGGCCGAATACATAGATTATTACCTAAACCCCATATCCAATAGACACCCCAGTTAGATTAAAGACACGTACGACTTTATCGACAAAGTCAGACAGATTCAAATTACAACCCGATTGTTTCTTTTCACAATCGACAACGACAGCCTCTATACCAACATAGACATCGAAGCCGGCTTAAAAGCAGTCAAAACCTGGTTTCTCAAATACCCGGACGAAAGCAGACCGGACGATCACATTCTCCGTCTCCTCGAGATCAACCTAAAACGTAATGATTTCGAATTCGATGGTAAGTACTACCTGCAGGTCAAGGGCACAGCGATGGGCAAAAAGTTTGCCCCTTCCTATGCAAATATCTATATGGCAGATTGGGAGGAAACAGCCTTAGCGACCTGTCCCATCAAACCCGTACAATATTTTAGATATCTGGACGATATATGGGGAATTTGGGGAGACTCCGAGGACACGTTCGAGGACTTCACTAGCATCTTAAACACACATCATCCTTCCATAAAAATTAAACACACTAGGGATCGGCACACCGTAAACTTTCTGGACACGACGACGTTCAAAGGCCCCGATTTCGACACGACCCACAGGCTAGACACAAAAGTATACTTCAAAGAAACAGACACCCACCAGTTATTACAAAAAAAAAACAGTTTACATTCCAAACATACCTTCAAAAGGTTTAGTGAAATCCCAGTTGATTCGATTCAACAGGATCTGCTCTCGACGGGAGGACTTCTGGGAGGCTACGGGCATCCTGTTCAGGGCCCTGAGGCCTAGGGGCTACTCCAGATCCTTTCTGAGACAGGTTCTAAAGACTTTTAAACACAAAAAACAAAGAGAAAAAAAACCACAATCTTGCCACTCGTCACAACCTACACGATGCCACACACTAAACTACACAACAGGATCAAACACAATTATGATCTGCATATATCGGGTACGGGAATACTCGGGGACTATAGGGTCATCTCGGCCTATAAAAGACACAAAAACCTCGGCGACCTGCTGATTCAGTCAAAATTGAAACCAATCATTCCCTCGAGGAATACCAGATTATGCCCGGAATATAAAGCAAAAAAATTTCTAAGAAACCACAAAACAAAACAATTATTCAAGGCAGACCCCGGCATAAGTCCCCTTACAAAGAATTGCATCTATGTCATAACCTGTGCCGTCTGCGGACTACAATATGTGGGCCAGACACGAAACACTATCGCAACCAGAATGAATCAACACAGGTACAACATAGTTCGACGGAAACATTTAAACAGACATCTCTACAAACACTTCACCTCACACGGACCAGGGGCAATGTCCGTGACAGGCCTACAGGCTAATCCTTCGTGGACCTGGGGAGAAAGAATGAAAAGAGAGGCTGCATGGGTCAAAAAATTGGACACAACACATCCTACAGGACTCAATGAAACACACCAGACCTCCCTTTTTCCCTCCTCTAGGTAAGTACTTATCTCTTATAGAGGAAACCTCCCGAGCTTAAACCCCCGGGGCTACTTCGTGGATGATGGATCCATGGGGGGATCCGAATGACGTAGGGTGAGGACCGGGCACGGCGGGACGCGCGGGTACACACCGGGGACCCTGATTCTCAGGCTAGCCTTTTGGCTCCCCGAACATCTCAGCCTAAATGAGCCTGACCCAAGCCCCAAACCGGGAGCCCCAAACCGAAACCCCGGCCCTAACCCCAACCCTAACCCTAACCCTAACCTATACCCCGACCCCAACCCTAACCTCTAGCCCCTAACCCCAAACCTATACCCTGACCCCAACCCTAACCTTAACCTCTAGCCCCTAACCACAAACCTACACCCTGACCCCAACCCCAACCCTAACCTTAACCTCTAGCCCCTAACCCCAAGCCCAAACCTTAACCCCAACCTCGACCCAGGCCCAATTCCCCCTCTTCCACGTGGCCTTCGCCTGCCCTCTGCTGGATAACCAAGGGGAGCACACCCCATGGTCCCCTTCTAGCAACCCAAAATACACTTCACTTCTCCTTATCGATAACCGAACTCGAAATTGCCCCAAGTCTGGCTCAACCCCAACCTATGGCTGGGGGTCAACTTGCTTCGTGGGGGGCTGGTCCCCTGGGGGGTCTGAATGACACGGGGGAAGGACCGTGCACAACGGGGCGCACCGGTACACACCGGAGACCCTGACTCAGGCTAGCCCCTCGGCTTCCCTAACATCTCCTCCTAACCCTAAACCCTAACCTTAACACCCTAACCCTAACCCCTAACCCTAACCCCCCAAGTCTCAACCCCAACCCTAAACCTTTACCCTGACCCCAACCTCAACCCTAACCTCTTGCCCCTAACCCCAAGCCCAAACCTTAACCACAGCCTCGACCCAGGCCCAATTCCCCTTCTTCCACGTGGCCTTAGCCTGCCCTCTGCTGGATAACCTAGGGGAGCACACCCCATGGTCCCCTTCTAGCAACCCAAAATACACTTCACTTCTCCTCATCGATAACCAAACTCGAAATTGCCCAAAGCCTGGCTCAACCTCAACCTATGGCTGGGGGCCAACTTGCTTCGTGGATGGCTGGTCCCCTGGGGGGCCTGAATGACGTGAGGTAAGGACCGTGCACAACGGGGCGCACCGGTACACACCGGGGACCCTGACTCTTAGGCTAGCCTCTCGGCTTCCCAAACATCTCACCCTAACCCCCAACCCCAACCCTGACCCCTAACCCCCCTAACCCCAACCCCATACCCTAACCACCCTAACCCCAACCGCTAACCCTCACCACCCTAACCCCTAACCCCAAGCCTCGGCCCCTAACTCCAACCTCGGTTCCGGCCCCATTCTCCTTCTTCCACGTGGCTTTAGCCTGCCCTCTGCTGGATAATCCTAGAGGAGCACATCCCCTTATCCCCTTCTCGCAGCCCAAGATACACTTCCCATCTCCCCACCGATAACCAAACTCGAAATTGCCCCAAGCCTGACTCAACCCCAACCTATGGCTGAGGGTCAACTTGCTTCGTGGATGGCTGGTTCCTGGGGTTACCTGAATGGCATGGGGGGAAGGACCGTGCACACCAGGGACCCTGACTCTTAGGGAAGCTGAGGGGCTAGCCTAACTCCAACCCTACAGCCCTAAATCCAACAACCCTAATACCCTAATTTTGACCTTAAAGCCCTCAACTTAATGCCCTCAAAACCCCAAGGCCCCAACCCTGACATAAAAACCCTAAAAGCCTTATAACCCCAACTCTGAACCCCACAATCCTGACTTTAAAGCTCAAAAATCCCAAGCCTAACACCCCAATGGTGATTTTGAAGCGATAAAGCCCAAACCTTAATGCCCCAACCCTGACTTTAAAGCCCTAAAGTCCGAACCCCAAAATCCTGACTTTAAAGCCCTACAACCCCAACACCCCAATCCTGACCCTAATTCCCCAATTCTGACTTTATAGCCCTAAAGATCTAACCATAAATCCCAACCCTAACGCCCCAATCCTGATTTTAAAGCCTAAAGTCCTCACCCTAAAGCCCTAAAACGACCAACCCTAACACCCAAATCCTGACTTTGAAGCCCTAAAGCCCTAACTCTAAAGCTACATGTACGCACTGCAGTGCAGAAGTGAATTATGTTCTTGACCGTTTCGGCGTCCGCGGTTTTGAAAGACTGCCGAACGGTCACAGGACCGAAAATCGGGTTGCGTCAATTGTCGAGGCCTGCTTTACTTTAAAACCCTAACCTTAAAACCCTAACCCCCGACCCTAAAACCCTTAACCCCTTCATCCTCTAACCGAATGCCTATCGCCTTTACCCTGAAATTTATTCTAAAATAGCAAACAAAAAAATTCAACTTACCTGGAAAAAAAAGAAGCCTGTTGGTGAGCTTCAATTGGCCATTGGATATTGACCAAATAAAAAACAATGCCCAACTTAACTATGACTTACCTTGCAGCTGCAATTATTCTTTTAAACCTCATCTTAATTCTAACAAAAAAAATACCATTTGCTGAAGGAAAAAAAAAAAAAAAAAAAAAAAAAATCAAGGCAGTGCTTTCAACATACATCAACTTTAAAATATTTACTCATCTACATTGTGTACTTTGTGAGGAAATATCACTTTTATGAACATAGAAATCAAACACTTTAGAATGGGTTTTAGAATGTGAAACACTAACATGTCTAGCCACCATGTGCCAATCTGCACTCCTGACAAGGCCTAAGCATTGGGCAGCAGATGATGCAGTGATCCAGGGATGGGAGGATATCACTGGCTCCTGGATAAGCTGTGGTGCTAAAATGCACTGAAATGCATTCCATCAGGTGTTCTGAAGGGATCAATACCTCCCTACATACTCTGGCCACAGGGATGGGCAAGGCATTTGTATAGATCAGGAGTTTTCTCAGGATCAACTGCAGCAGACCAAGGTCTGAAAATTGCTTTGAGGATTTCAACCTGACAGATAGATACACGTGGATACAAACATACATACATAAAGAAAACCAGTTGCAAGGCACAGAATAAAGGAATTGTTTGTTTGTTTTTATTTCTCACAAACTCCAAAGGAAATTCTGAAAAAGTGCAAAGTTCTGAGAATAATTAAATACCAAAAGTATTTTTTCCAGACAAGCCATCGAAAAAGAAACCTCAATGATGGAAAGATATTGCACACTTCATAACACAAATATAAGAACATGGTCCAGATTTACAATATTAATTCAGGGAATTCGGGGAGTTGATCAGCACTCTCAACCCTGCAAACACAACATTGAGTTACCACATTTGCCTCAAGAATGCCAGGCCAAAATTTTAAAGAAGCTCATTTAATGTAGTTTTGATGTGAGCCACTCCACCGAAAGTAGGCTCTTGGGTCCAAAAATGAAAAATGAGCTTTTTAGACAGTCAGATAGCAGAGACCCAAAGCTGCGAAATGCGGCAAAATGTTTGTCAATACCTTGAAAACTGACCGAGCTATGCCATTTCTTGTTTTAGCATTCAACAAAAAATTCCAAAAAGACATTTTAGAGAAAAATGAGCGCAAAGATTGCACTTCTTCCATGATCATTAGTCCTTAGCAACCAAACATTTGTATGCACCTCAGCCATATAAACTTTTATAAAACATGTCTCGAAAGAGTTTTAGGAAGAGATGATAAGTGAAAATCATCCTCATTTTAATCTGACAGGCCCTTTTTAAACCCATCAGTCAACCTGTTAACCCCCCCCCCAAAAAAAAAAAAACACTTTTTTTTTCCTTCATTTCTGTTTATTCTAAACAGGGGCATAGGGGGCTCTGGGTAGAGGTAGTACCTTTGATGTCTGGCAGCTGTACTCCCTCAGGAGTAGACAGGCAGAACTGGTCCTCATCCATCTCCTAAAGTCTCACGTGCTGGCTCCTAGCGCCACGCCCTGGTACACCATCTCAGATGACAGGCTAACCCACGTGAGGGGGGTGGTGTTTACACTGCACCACTAAAAGCAGACGAGCTGCATCTCGAGCCAATAGTCAGGGCGGAAAGGCTTTTAGAGTCCTCAACGGCCAAGTGTACGGGGCCAGGGCGATCATCCGTGTATGGGTGACCTCGGTTGTGGCTAACGACCTGGAGAGGGATGAGTGCCGCCAGGGCAAATCAGCCCAAGTCTCACCATGATGAAGAAAACCATAGATTACCCCATACCGACTCGGTCGTCACCCGGGACAACAAGGACCGCGCCTGCCGCTGTACAACAGGGCGGAGGTGACAAGTATGCCACTGGTACCGCGAGAATGAAGATCCGAACCAGAGAGAAAATCATCATTGGTACATGGAACACTTCGTCAATCAGGAAAGCTTGAAGAACTAGCCCATGAAATGGACAGATACCATTGGCACTTGCTGGGCCTATGTGAAATACGATGGACAGGCATTGGAGAAACAACTACAATAGAAGGACACAAGTTGTACTGTCGCGGAAATGAGAACAGGCACGAAGAGGGCATTGGATTCTTCGTTCACAAGGACAGTTCTGGGTTGCCACCCAATCTCAAGCAGACTGATCTCTATCCGTCTATAGGCTTCACCTTTCAATATCACGGTCATTCAAGCCTATACACCTACCATAGAGTACAGCGATGAAGACATTGAAGAATTCTACAATCAGTTATAAGGAGAACACCTTCAGAACAATCTTCAGAACACCTTGGTGTCAGAAGATTGTCCCGCATCATGCAGTCGATACACCGTGTTTCACTCTGGCCCCTGGTTATAGCTGTGCTCAGCCAGTTTTCCGTATCTCAGTCACCAGTGTTTATTATTTTCCCTCTGTCACCACTAGTGAATGTGTTTGTACGGTGTCTCTAGTGTAGCCCTGAGTAAAATAAATCGTTCCTGTTGCACTGTACACCGCCTCCTTCATTTCTGAGTCCGGCTCAGAGCCGAAGCATAACAAGAAGCATATGATGAAGCGCTGTTACAGGCTGTTCCGTGCTTATATCCCGAAACTGACAAATGGACTACCATTATTAAGCATAAGGCTGAGGGAGATGAAGCCCGCCAGGGACAAACTAAGCAAAAGAAAGAGTACATCTTTTATTAGAAAAGCACAGAGACTGCTATGAAGAATCTCAGAGCAGCTTGCAGGTATGCTAAACGATAGCATGCAAGCCAATCATGATTTATCTCATGTCACTAAGTGAAAACAAAAAAAGGGAGAAACAACTTAAAATTTTACACTCATTTTCGTGAGACATTGACTTTGTTGGGATGAATGGAGGTAGATGAAAACTCTCCATTTCCATACATGAGTGTGTTTCTTCTTCTCATCTCTCGTCCACTAACCTTTCTGCTCTTTCCCTTCAACAGCCCCCGTCTAGCAGTGATAATGATGACCTGTCAAAACTGACTTCCTCCTTGTGGGCCAAACACAAGGACGAGGTGGGCCTCGTACACAGTGTTCCCTATGAAACTAAGCCAAAACATTCACATCCTGTTTTTGTTAAGCAATATCCTCTTTCAAAAGCTAAAGCTCAGGGTATTGACGATATCCTCAACTCACTTCTCAAGCTAAGTGTGGTTAAACCTTGTGTAACCTCAGACAACACCCCAGTAAACCTGGTGCCCAAGCCAGGTGGCACCTGGAGGTTTACACAAGATTTGCGTAAGATCAAGGACACATCATTCCTGTTGCACCTGATGTTGCATCCATTATGATATCCATTCACTGCCACCATAGTTATTTCTCTGTCACTGAATTCTGTTCTGCCTTTTTCAGTGTTCCTGTAGAAGAGCAGACACAGCCTCTTTTCGCATTCACACACAGTTGCAGCCATGAGGTGGGGGGGGGGGGGGGGCACTAACCAGTGTCTCTCCCCCTCATGCCGGTCCCAAGCCCGGAGAAATGCAGAGGGTTGTGCCAGGAAGGGCATCCGACGTAAAACCAATGCCAAACTTTTATGATGCAAATCAGAAGTATTACCCCCATACCGGATCGGTCGAGGCCCGGGTTAACAACGACCGCCATCAGTGCTGTCAATCAACAGGGTGCTGATGGAAATTGGACTACTGTTGGTCGAAGAAGGAGAGGTGGGAGGCGTGTCCGTAGGCAGAGAGAGAAGAGGAAAGGCATGAGTGTAGGACTGAGAGTGGGGACTTTGAATGTTGGAACTATGCAAAGAAAAGGTAGAGAGCTGGCTGACATGATGCAGAGGAGGAAGGTGGACATACTGTGTGTTCGGGAGACCAGGTAGAAAGGTAGCAAAGCTAAAAGCTTAGGAGCAGGGTTTAAGCTATTTTATCATGGTGTGGATGGGAAGAGAAATGGAGTAGGAGTCATCTTGAAGGAGGGGTTTGTCAGGAAGTTCTAGAAGTTAAAAGAGTGTCAGACAGAGTGATGAGTCTCAAGTTAGAAATTGAAGGCATGATGTTCAATGTTGTTAGTGCATATGCCCCACAGGCAGGATGTGAGCTAGAAGAGAAGGAGGGGTTTGTCAGGAAGTTCTAGAAGTGAAAAGAGTGTCAGACAGAGTGATGAGTCTCAAGTTAGAAATTGAAGGTGTGATGCTCAATGTTGTTAGTGCTTATGCCCCACAGGCAGGATGCGAGCTAGAGGAGAAGGAGAGATTCTGGAGTGAGTTAGATGAAGTGATGCAGAGTACCCCCAGAGGTGAAAGAGTGGTCATTGGTGCAGACTTCAATGAACATGTTGGTGCAGGCAACAGAGGGGACGAGGAAGTGATGGGCAGGTTTGGTATCCAGGACAGGAACGCAGAAGGACAGATGTTGATAGATTTTGCAAAAATGATGGATATGGCTGTGGTGAATACTTTCTTCCAGAAGAAACAGGAGCATAGGGTGACTTATGAAAGCGGAGGTAGGAGCACACAGGTAGACTACATCTTGTGTAGGCGATGTAATTTGAAGGAAGTCAGTGACTGCAAAGTAGTAGTGGGTGAGAGTGTTGCCAAACAGCATAGGATGGTGGTATGCAGGATGACGCTGATGGTGAGGAAGGTGAAGAAGGCAAAGGCAGAGGAGAAGACAAAGTGGTGGAAGCTGAAAAAGGAAGAGTGTCATGTCTTCAAAGAGGAGTTGAAACAGGCTTTGGGTGGCCAGGAAGTGCTTCCAAATGACTGGACAACCACAGCAAATGTGATCAGGGAGACAGGAGAGTACTTGGTGTGTCCTCTGGAAGGAAAGTAGATAAGAAGACTTGGTGGTGGAATGAGGAAGTGCAGGAGCGTGTACAAAGGAAGAGGTTAGCTAAGAAAAAAATGGGACATAGAGAGGACCGAAGAGAGTAAACAGGAGTACAGGGAGACACAGCACAAGGCGAAAGTAGCAGTGCCTAAGAATGAAGGTTAGCCTCAGAAAATCAGAAAACATGTGTGTGAATGAGAAGGACCCAGGAGGAACGGTGATGTTACAGGGAGCAGAGATAACGAAGGTGGAGGATTTTAAGTACTTAGGGGCAGTGATGGTCTAGTGGTATAGGGCGCTGGATCGCTGATCCAAAGGTTGGGGGTTCGAGTCCCACTCTCCACAAGGTTGTCACTGTCCCCCCCAGTGCAGCTAACTGGGTTATCAAAGGCGGGCCATGTCTCTCACTGTCTATGGTGAGAGGCATGTAAAAGAACCATTGCTGACTTTCGTAAAGAGTAGGCTGCAAAGTCGTCAGCGTGTTTCTGTCCCTTTCTTAAAAAAAGGGTTGTGACAGAAAGGGCATCCGACGTAAAAACCTATGCCAAATCAAACGTGCGAATCAGATGATTCGCTGTGGCGACTCCCAGGTAAAAGGGAAAAAGCCGAAAGGAAGACAGACAGGCTGAATAATCCACAGCAATGGAGAGTGTGGAAAAGAGGTGAAGAAGCGTGTGCAGGCAGGCTGGAATGGTTGGAGAAAAGTGTCCGATGTGATGTGCGATAGGAGAGTATCGGCAAGAATGAAAGGAAAAGTGTACAAGATGGTGGTGAGGCCAGCGATGTTGTATGGCTTAGAAACAGTGGCGCTGAGGAAAAGGCAGGAGGCAGAGCTGGAGGTAGCAGAGCTGAAAATGTCGAGGTTCTCTCTGGGAGTAACGAGGATAGATAAGATCAGAAATGAGTACATCAGAGGGACAACCCAGGTAAGATGTTTTGGAGACAAAGTCAGAGAGGCTAGATTGAGATGGTTTGGACATGTACAGAGGAGGGATAGTGAGTATAATGGCAGTAGGATGCTGAGGTTGAAACTACCAGGCAGAAGGCCTAGAGGAATACCAAAGAAGAGATTTATGGATGTGGTGAAGGAATAGTGGTGATTGGTCAGGTCAGGTCAGGACTACCTGCTACTGGTACCATGTAATCCAGTACCACCTGTCTCATGGTCAGATGGTCGGCGACTCAACCGGCTCCCCCACCCAGGGAAACTTGGGTGAGGAGGGTGCGTGGACACCCAGCAGGACTAAAAATAAGACCTGTCAAAGGGCGGATGATTTCCTTAGAACCAACGGCCATCCATATCTTGGAGAGGAGATAGGCGCCAACAAGATTATCAAGCCTGAAGAATCACCCATGAAATGACTCAAAACTCGAATTCCATACTGGATCGGTCGGGGCCCAGGATAAAAACGACCGCGCTGCCTTCTGATGCCCGCAGGGAAAGCAGTGACAAATGGGCTACTAGTGGACAATCAAGAAGATTTGCAAAAACCAACTTCAATATTGGAACTTGGAATGTGAGAACACTGAAGGGAAAATTGAGTTGCTTGCGAACGAAATGTCAACAGTCAGGTGGGATGTGTTAGGGATCTCAGAAATGAGATGGACTGGTATTGGTGAAATGACAACAGCAGAAGGGCACAAAATCTGGTACAGCGGTGAGGAAGAAAAACATGTTAGAGGAGTTGGCTTTCTGGTAAAAAGAGAAACCACAAAATCAGTCATGGAATGTACACCAGTCTCAGACAGAATAATCTCAATCCGAATTGCTGGCAAGCCAAAAAACATAACTGTCATCCAAGTCTATGCACCAACTTCAGATAGCGAAGAGCAAGAAATTGAGGGATTCTACCAGGACCTATAAGATCTCAAACAAAGTTCCAAAGAAGGATATTCTTGTTGTGCAAGGAGACTGGAACGCCAAGATCGGCTCTAATGAATCAAAAAACTGGAATGGAACAGTAGGAAACTATGGTGCAGGAACAACGAATAACAGGGGAAGAAAGCTGATGGAATTTGCAAAACGTCACCAACTTGTTGTTGCAAACACACTCCATAATCACAAACTCTCCAGAAGAATCACTTGGCACTCACCAAATGGACATATTTGCATACATAATCAAATTGACTATATCTTGGTAAGCAAGAAACACGCAACTGGGATAAATGCACCAAAAACTCGGTCTTTCAAGAAACCGGATATTGGAATACCATGACCTAGTGATGATGGAATTCAAACTGAAACTGTGCAAAAAGAAACCCTGCAAAGAAAAGAGAACCAGGTTTGATCTTGACAAACTGAAAGACCCAAACATTGCGTCAAAGTTCAAAGTAGAAATTGCAGGCCGCTTTGCCCCACTTCTTCTGCGTGAAAATATGGATACCCACACCTTAGGTGATAATTTCACCAAAATCATGAATGAAACAGCCAATGAAGTCCTTGGCAAAGCAAAGCAAATTAAGAAACCATGGATTACTGATGAAATCCTTGAAGCTTGTGAGGAAAGGCGGCAGCTCAAGAAAACCAGATTCGAAAGTGACAGGAACCTTGACATCTCCAGATCTGCAAACAGAAAAATAAGGAAGAAAATTATCGCAAGAAATAATGAATGGCTGGAGGAACAAACTAAAGAAATTGAAGAAGGAATATCCAAAAATAATTGCAAGGTGGCTTACCAAGCTGTGAAGAAGTTGACAAAGGAAAGAAATGGAAGAATTAATGCAGTAGAGGATCAATATGGAAACTTGCTCACAAACAGTCTTGATGTAGCTTTTCGATGGAAGGAATACTGCAGCGAACTCTATCAACAGCGATCCAACATGGATCTGAAAATTCTAGATGAAGATGTCAACAGCAAAGAGGAAGATGAAGATCAGACAATTCTCAAGACAGAAGTCGAACATGCCATCCAAAAACTGAAAGCAAACAAGACCCCAGGACGTGACAACATACCGGCTGAATTAATTAAGAATGGAGGTGACACAGTGGTTGACATTCTTTGTACCCTGTGTAATAACATTCTTCGCACTGCAATTTGGCCATCTCAATGGACGGAATCTGTTTTGATTCCTATCCCAAAAAAGAAGATGAGTAAAAAGTGCAATGACTTCCGGACAATCAGCCTCATAAGCCACGCTAGCAAGGTTATGCTCACAATCATTCTCGAATGTATTCAGCCAAAAATCGAACTAATCCTTAGTGAAGAACAGGCTGGTTTCAGAAAAGACCGCAGCACAGTCGAGCAAATCCTAAATCTTCGTCTTTTATGTGAAAAATACCGAAATCATCAAAAGAAGCTTTACCACAACTTTATCGACTTCAAAAAGGCATTTGATCGGGTTTGGCATGGTGCGTTGTGGCATACAATGAAAAAGCACGGTGTCGGAAAAAACATGACAAAACTAATACAACAGCTATATGAGAATGCAAGAACAACAGTTCTTACTGGAGAAATTTATAGCGACTGGTTCACATCAACTGTAGGAGTTCGACAAGGCTGCATCCTCTCGCTCACTTTGTTTAACCTGTTTCTTGAAAGAATTATGACTGATGCTTTGGAAAATTATGTACAAGGCCCGAGTTGTGGAGGAAGAACTGTGCACAACTTAAGGTTTGCAGATGACATGGACCTTATCGCTGATACAGAAGATGAATTGAGAACAATCACTGCAAGACTGGATGCAACGGCGCGCAGCTATGGCATGGAAATCAGCAGTGAGAAAAGCAAATTGATGGTCACAGGAAGAGGTGAGGTGGGTCAGATTACTGTGTCTCTCAATGGAAAAGATCTTGAACAAGTGAAAAGATTCAAGTACTTGGGCTCAATGATCACTGAAAAGACCACAAGCGAAGATGAAGTGAAATGTAGAATTGGTGCAGCAATGAGTGCTCTGGCAAAGATGGAAAAAATCTGGAAAGCTAGAAACCTGAATGCAAGACGGAAGATTCGACTCATGAATGCAATGGTTACCAGTATTCTGATGTATGGTTGTGAAAGCTGGACAACAACAGAGAAAATATGGAAGAAGATTGAGGTGTTTGAAATGAAGTGCTACCGCCGTCTGCTTGGTATCTCTTGGAGAGACAAAAGATCAAACAAATTTGTGTGGGACAAGATACAGGTAATTTGTGGCAACAGCTTCCCTGAAAGATTTATGGCAGTTGTGATGCGGAGGAAATTCACCTTCTTTGGTCACCAAGTGAGACGAAATGCCATGACGAAATGGCTGATTCAAGGAACCATCAATGGAACGAGATATCAGGGGAGACCTCAACGATTATGGCTGGATGATATTTTGGATTGGTCTGGTATTAAGAGCTTAGCCAGACTTTGCCATCTTGCAGAAGACCGGCTCAAGTGGCGAGAGACAGTCAAACAATAGGTGCACCAACAGTCTAATCGACTACGGTTTCAATGATGAAATGATGATGAAGGAATACATGAAGGTCGTTGAAGTAAAAGAAGAAGATGCAGAGGACAGGGTGAGATGGAGGCGAATGATTTGCTGTGGCGACCCCTGAAGGATCCTATCCATCTCCCAAAGAGAACCTTAACATTTTCATCTCTGCTACCTCCAGCTCTGCCTCCTGTCTTTTCCCCAGGGCCACTGTTTTTAAACCATACAACATCGCTGGCCTCAACACCGTCTTGTACACTTTTCCTTATATGGAGTGATTTGGGCCAGCTCATTTTACCTGAAATTTAGTGGTCCATATTACCCATTGTATAATGTTTCAGAATTTTTCAAAATTTGTCAAAAACTACTTTGCTCATCTCACTTCCCTGTTTCTTAGTAACTCTTAGCCATACAGTTGCTAATAAGTACTGTGTCAATAAAATTAACTGATAAAATATACTAAACATTAGTTAAAAGCTACATAAAGTAGAAAGGAAGGACAACATATGAAAACACTCACCTGATGTATCAAATCAATGTGACTAAATATAATGGCTACCTTATGACATCATATCCTGTCATGTGACAAAAGCTCATAGGGTGCTATAAATAGTGTGTAGAGGTGGGCTCATATTACCCCTACACATTAAAACTTTTTTAATTAAATAACTCCACTTTGACTTGAAGTGACTGGAACCACGATTTAAAATGTAATTCTCTAAGTATATAATCATTGTTTAAACCTTTAATCTTGATCCTTTATGCTGACTAAGATAGAAATTAATCAGAACATACAGTATATTATGCATGTGAAGTATGGAAATAATAACATAGATTATCTGGTATTGTTAAAGTTCAGAACTGTAAGCCTGGAAAATAAAATTACATAAAACATGTTAAACTACACTTACAAAATTGTACAAAAAATGTCCCTTTTTAGTATTCCTGGTGTGGTGAATGGGCTTGAACACTAATTTAGTCAGACTAAATACTGTATAGTTAAACAGCTAGTTTAATGTTTTTGGAGTTAACATTTACTCACATTTACTTTTTATATATGTATTAAATAACTGTAGAGTTTAAAAGAAGGTTTTTAATCTTTTTAAATACATTTAAATTTACCTCAGAGTCATATTACAAAATGTTTCCTAAAAGCCTCTAACATTTCAAACTAAAAAAATAATGCGAGATTATAACCGTGAATTTATTAGCCTAGATCACAACCATGAATTTATTGGCCTATATTTAACCGGAAAATAAGATTGGTATTAAGTCACTTTCTCCTCAGAATTGCTTGTTGACAAGCTTGTATCTGAGACTAAAACCGTACGTATCAACACTACTCACTTTTATATTTCAAACAACCCGACTTTAACACTGTAGAATTATGAAACCGCGTCTTACCTCGAGTAAGAGACAATCCTTGCCAAGAGGTAACAGTTAATTTATTTAGCAAAAAAATGAAACCCCCACACATTCTGAAGAGCTTGAATCACATTTTCCTCCTGTTTCTTTAGTATGGTGCGCCATCCGGGTCAAAACCTCCGAGTTTCTCTCGCTTCAAATTCATGGTTTAAATTTGGACAGTATGTATACCTAAGCTGTTGTGTATTTTTAAAGTATTGTATATTAGAAACTAGTGTAAAGGGTTGTCATTTCAAAGTTCAGTTCAGTTCATTTTCTGTAACCGCTTCATCCTAATTAGGGTCGCAGGGAGGCTGGTGCCCATCCCAGCCAACTCCGGGCGAGGGCAGAGTACACCCTGGACAGCTCGCCAGGCCATCACAGGGCGGAAACACGCTGACGGCTTTGCAGCCTACTCTTGTCGAGAGTCAGCAATGGTTCTTTTACATGCCTCACACCATAGGCAGTGAGAGACATGGCCCACCTTTGATAACCCAGTTAGCTGCACTGGGGGGGGTGACAACCTTGTGGAGAGTGGGACTCGAACCCCCAACCTTTGGATCGGCGATCCAGCACCTTATACCACTAGACCACCACTGCCCACTTGTCATTTCAAAGTGATTAAAGTTAATAATTTCATTAATCATTAATGACAGGGCATAAATTATTTATTTGTATTTAGTTAAATACTGTAAATAGTTAATTTAATAATAGTGAATAGTTTGAATATTTATGAAATATTTAGTTAGAATATTTATGAAGTTTACATATAAAGGTCAGAATCAGATAATGAACGGAGATTAAGATTTTCTGTACCATTATAATCCTAAAAACAGTACAATTAAGAGTTAATAACTTTCCTGTTTCTACACGTAAAAAATAACTGTTCGGTAAAATGCTTGTGAGTGGAGCTAAAATGTGGAGGATTATTATTGAGGAAGTCGTGTGATGCTGGTGAAACATGTGATTGTGTGGACAGATGGAAATATTCATTCATTCCTTTTCTGAACAGCTTAATCCTAAATAGGGTCACGGAGAGGTTGGTGCCCATCTCAGCCCACTCTGGGCAAGGGCAGAGCACACCCTGGACAGCTCGACAGGCCATCGCAGATCAGAAACATGTTGACGGCTATGCAGCCTACTCTTGTCGAATGTCAGCAATGGTTCTTTTACATGCCTCTCACCACAGACAACTATAGACAGTGAGAGACATGGCCAGTCTTTGATAACCCAGTTAGCCCATCCAGAACCAAACGTTCACAAACATCATGCAAACGTTCGTTGACTGTTTTAATGGCATTTTGTTTGATTGTAAACGGTCATATAACATTTGGACTGTGTGAATAATGTTTTCTTCTGTAAAAACACATATTATGTCTTGTTTTATTTTTTTCAACAAAGCTGTAACAAAAAAATAAATATAATTCGCGTGAAAGTCACTAAAATTAATCTTTTAAACCTCCCCTCATTGGACGTTTGCAAAAAACATGACATGAACAGTGTCTTCATATGATTTTTCAGTCAGATAACAGTAGCTGATAGCCTTTCGTATATCGTGCTTGGAAAATCTGAATGTTGTTAGTTTGTTACAGCCACGAAAATGTAAAACTGTAAACAACGTTTTTATCCAAGCGGTGCACATGACAAATGAACAATCACGGACTTAGCCAAATCATGGATAGTCTGGCTGGAAGTGGTTGCACTTAGTTGCCAGCGCATGTGCACAGTAGTGGCTCATCATGGTGCGCATGCGCACAATATCACCTCGTCACTGTGTGCATGCGCACATTAGGCCTCATCACTGTGTGCATGAGGCAGCATTTTTCAAACAGACAAGTCGCATTGGAAGTTTGGATTACAGATGCTCCCCCGGCTTATGTTCATTCGTTTTACATTTTTTCAATTTTAAGGTTTTTTTTTTTCCAAAAGAAATGAATTTGTTTTGCCGGGAGAATAACTTTCCCCTTCAAAATTCTTCTCATTTTGGACAACGCCCCCGGACATACCCCACTTGGATAGAAGCTGGAGCTTCACTGCTGAATACGGGAATGGTTTAGACCAAGTTTTTGATTTGCAACCAGATTTTGTGTACAATACCTTGCAACCGGGTCACAATGTTCTTGAAATCACATCAAAACAAAGGCTTTCATTTCATCCCAACGTTCAAGTTTGTATTAAAACTTATCTATTTGAAATTATTTTGCTTGAATTTAATTTATTTGAAGTTAATGTTGATATTATTTGATATATTTGATGTTATTTTACAATGTTATATTTATAATAATTGATTCAGGGATGTTTTATGAGATACGGTAATGGTATTTATGGATGTATAGTACAGTATGAGCGTCATACGTCACTGGAACATACAGTAATAGCTTACGTTTTTTTTTCAACTTATGTTCGGCCGTCCGGAACTGACCAAAAACGTAAGTTGGGGAGCATCTGTATATCGACTCTAATCAGTACAGATATTGATGATTTATTTATTGTTGTGAAAATATGTAAAACAATCACTTGTGTCTTCCTGGAAATTAATATTTTGTGTGTAAAGTTGAAACTGTTGTATATATATATAGATCGCAGTAGACCTACATAGGTGCTCACTCAATGCCATGGTACAGTAGGCCCTCATTATTCGCAGGGGTTTGGTTCCGGCCCCTCCCGCTAATGAAGATAATCGGGAGTTCTCTACCTGGAAGTAAAACCCCATGTATCATATTACATGCGCAAATGATAAATTGGAAGTAAAATTCTATGTCTCTCTTACATGCACTAAAATATGCTTCTTAAACACATTCTATAGAAAGTCTTACTCATTATTACAGTATTAATGTAGTAAAATGTAGTAATGATTAAGAAAAACTTAATTTTTTACTGTGATATTTATTGATAATAAAATCGAAACATTATACAGCTTATGTATATATATATATATATATATATATATACTAGTATATATACACAATCTTTATGTATATATATAGATATATATATATATTTATATATATATATATATATACAGACACACATACTCACACACACACACACACACACACACACACACACACACACACACTTTCCGCGGTTAATTGAGACCAAGATCCCCATGTGACCATCGAAATCTGCAAAGTAGGATCACCCCCCCACCCCACCCCCACCCTTCCGACTGTATACATGCATATGCTATAAATGCTTATAATAACAATTAAATATTAAAAAAATAACATAAGATGTAAATAAAATATAAATACAGATGCTCCCCAACTTACCAACTTTAGTTTTGCAAATATCCGGAGACCTAGGTCGAAAGTGAAAATAAAATTAAATTGAAGAACAAGTAGAAATAGATATGGAATAAAGTCTATAGTAAGATATCATAAATATAAGCATGAAATATGATTAAACATTATACTGAAGTACACTTAATACTAGGCTCAACTCATGCCAAAAGTTTCAAAGAAGAAACAAATTGACTCTAGTATTATAAAGAACTGGATAAAAGTGAAACTCTCTGTAAATCTGGTCAGATCTGCTGTGCTTGAGAGGAACCAGGAGTTTAAACACGGGACATATTGATAATGTATAGATAATTATGGGGAGAGAGAGATCGTATACAGTACAAACTCGTATTGATTACTTATACAAGGTGTAAACATAAGTTCTTCTATAAGAATGCCCTGTAACGACTTACAAATAAATTCATCTAAGAATGGCCATCTGGAACCGAACTCGTTAGTAAGCTGGGGAGCGTCCGTACACACACATACAGATGGTATTATATGAGAAGAAGATGACATACCTACATGCGTGCACGCTTGCGCAGATGCGTGCACACACAGATGCAACAATGTATTCAGTTTTGATGTAAGATTTTGGGTTATTTTGTTTTGTGTTTGTCTAGGGATTTTTTTTTTTTGCATAATTGGCCTTGTTTTTGTGACATTTTCCATGAAAGGAAAGGTGTATTAGACAGTGATGAGGCCAGCGATGTTGTGTGGTTGAGAAACAGTGGCACTTGAGGTTGTGGTTGAGGAAAAGGTGGCAGAGGAGATTGCAGAGATGAAAATGTTGAGGTTCTCTTTGGGAGTAATGAGGATGGATAGGATCAGGAATAAGCTCATCAGAGGGACAGCACATGTAAGAGGTTTTAGAGACTGTCAGGTTCTAAATCAACACAGACATCATAAAACACATTCACGCAAGAGGAAAAACATGGAGAGTTAATGTTTTACTCATGAGGAGAGCAGCCGGGTCAGCTCAGTTACAACTGGCCTAGGTGCTCTGAGCTAAGTCCGGCTGAGAGCCTCTTTTATTTCAAAAGGGGGTGGTCCCTAGTTACATATATCCTAAACAGCAGTTATTCTATGTTAATCTTTCACATATTAAATGGAACATTGCTATTCTATGTCACGTCTTCCAGCAGTCGGACAGACATCGGTTTGCGCGTGGCTCAGCTGCACTTAGACAACTTCCTAAAAACACCTTCAGCAAACAGTTTCAACACTCACACACTGAAGGAATAAATTGATAGGATAAATGAGATGCAACTATGTGTGTATTGTAAATGAGATGCAACTATGTGTGTATTGTAAATGAGATGCAAATATGTGTGTGTATTGTAACTTCTGTGTATCTAAAGCTTCCTGTTCTACTTGTAATTGTGACATGTGTGCTAGGCACATGAAACTGTTGGGTGGGTGTTCTTGTGTCATGTTTCGGTTCGGGTGTGGGATTCGGAAAGTAACAATGTATAACAATGAGGAATTGCTTTGAAATGTAATTAGCCAAGTGTTAAGCGCCGCAGGGCACAAACATGTATATGGAAATGCTTTGTGACAACGCAATTACTACTCTGCATGCACATCCCCAAGTGTTACGTGCCGCAGTGCACAAACATATATGTTAATGCTTTATGAACATGAAATTACTGCTTTGCACGCACGTCCCTCTGTATAAATAAGCGGACACTGCATGTGTTCGATGAGCTTCCGATGAATAAACCAGACCGATTTCACTCGTGTGGTTGCTTGTCTGTTGCTCCCGGAGCGCTCTCAGACGTTGAGATACAGGAATCCAGGTCGTGCAGATTTAACTAGGAACTTCTACTGAGAAAAAATTCCTACACACACATACATGACATTTAAAATGGATAAGCGGGCAGTTTAAACATTACACACGTAGCAGACAAAGAGAGAAGCTGTGATCAATTATATACAATTATTCTAACAGAGACAAAGTCAGAGAAGCTAGATTGAGATGGTTTGGACATTTACAGAGGAGGGATAGTGAATATATTGGTAGTAGGAGGTTGGCTGAGGTTGGAACTACCAGGCAGAAGGCCGAGAGGAAGACCAAAGAGGGATTTATGGATGTGGTGAAGGAGGACATGAATGTAGTTGGCGTAAGAGAAGATGCAGAGGGTAGCGTGAGATGGAGGCAGATGATTTGCTGTGGCAACCCCTGAAGGGAACAGCCGAAAGGAAAAGAAGATTTTTGGTCATAATACAGTAGGCCCTTGACTATTCGTGGTTTTACACTCACGGTTTGAGTATTCGCGGACTGCCAAGCAACTGACACGTCACTCAAATTCAGCCAATGGCTGTCCTCCTTCCTGCTGATTGGTTGAGATGATGGAACGCCCCTTTTTCCTCATTTGTGCACAAGTTTTAATGAGCCTCTTTTTTGAGTGTGTTTTAAGTACCAGTTAAGCTCTATGATGCCACTCAAACACTGCATCTTCTCTGGCTAAGCGATAGAAAAGGTAATGATGTTGAATGTCTCTTCTGAAGAAATAGGACTTTCTCCTGAAGAAACGACAGTTTCCTCTGAAGTGCCTGAAGATAAATAATCATCTGAAAGCACTCAAGTATTAAAAGTCTTTTTCAATCATTATTCCAGTACAGTACCTAAGTCAATGTTTAGAATGTTTGTGAGTGTGATTTTATGTACTGTGGTGTAGCATGTTTATCGTTTTGTTTTGTTTATCCAATTTATTACATTTCATGTTCTTTTTGTTTTGGTCTGTGTTTTGGGGGGACTTTGATTTTGACGGCTGTGTTCTCTAACTCTAACTGTCCGCTCCTGCTGAGCGGCGTGGCTGAGCTGCTCCGTGGCTCACACATGAAATTCATTCTCATCTACTCTCAAACACAAGCATGCTTATCTCTGCGCTAGAGAATTAACTCACACATTTTTGCAGGTGACAAATGGAGCTTGTGAGACGAAGCGCGGCTTATCCGGACTTTTGATCTTTTAAGTGTGTTACCTTGTGTGTCAAGCTCCGTGTGTCACCTGCAACAACGCCTCACATTTAAAGAGGAAGGACTTAAGAAGCGCGCTTTAATTGAGGTGAGCGTGTGGTTTGTGTTTATAGGGAGTAAATGGGATTGCTTAATTCAAGTTCAGACACTTCAGAAGAGACTATCGTTTCTTCAGAAGAAAGTCTTATTTCTTCAGAAGAGACGGTGCTTAGCCAGCGTTTGAGTGACATCATAGAGCTTAACAGGATAATATATTATACATACAAAATGACCCCTCCCTGAATCGCCACCTTATCAAGGTGGAGGGGTTTGCGTGACCTAATGATCCTAGGAGCTATGTTGTCAGTGGCATAATGCCCCTGGTAGGGTCACCCAAGGCAAACCGGTCCTGGGTGAAGATCCAGATGAAGTGCAATTCAGAATACCCCTATGACACCTTACAGACATCAGACATTAAAGGAAGCAGTCTCCCTTGCCCGGACGTGTGTCACCAGGGTTCCCTCCTGGAGCCAGGCCCGGGAGAGGGGCTCGAAGGCGAGGCCTGGTGGTCGGGCTTCTGCCCATGGAGCATGGCCGGGCTTAGCCCGAAAAGGAGACATGGGTCCGCCCTCCCATGGACCCACCACCCGTGGGAGGAGTTTTAGGGGTCGGGTGCAGTTTGAGTTTGGTGGCAGCTGAAGGCATGGGTTCTGTTGAACCGATCCTCTGCTGCTTACTTTGACCCTCGGGACATGGAATGTCACCTCTCTGGTGGGGAAGGAGCCTGATCTGGTGCGTGAGGTGGAGAGATACCGACTAGATATAGTTGGGCTTACCTCAACACATAGCTTGGGCTCTGGAACCATCCATCTCGAGAGAGGCTGGACCTTATTCTATTCTGGAGCTGCTTATAGGGAGAGGCGGCGAGCCGGTGTGGGTATTCTTGTTGCCCCCTGTCTCGGTGCCCAAATGTTGGGGTTCTCCCCGGTTGACAAAAGGGTAGCTTCCCTACGTCTTCAGGTAGGGGGATGGGTCCTGACTGTTATTTGTGCTTATGCACCAAATGACAGTTCAGAGTACCCACCCTTTTTGGAGTCTTTGGGGGGGTGTTGGAGAACGCTCCCTCGGGAGACTCACTCGTTGTCTTGGGAGACTTCAACGCCCATGTGGGCAATGATAGTGTGACCTGGAAGGGTGTGATTGGTAGGTACGGCCTCTCCAGTCTGAACCCGAATGGTGTTTCGTTGTTGGACTTCTGTGCTCGTCACAGTTTGTCTATAACGAACACCATGTTTGAACATAAGTGTGCCCATAGGTGCACTTGGCACCAGGACACCCTAGGTCACAATTCGATGATTGACTTTGTAGTCGTGTCAGTGGACTTGCGACCATATGTTCTGGACACTCGGGTGAAGAGAGGAGCTGAGCTGTCGACCGGTCACTATCTGGTGGTGAGTTGGCTTCGGTGGTGAGGAAGGCTGCCTTCCAGACCTGGCAGGCCCAAGTGTGTAATCAGGGTCTGCTGGGAACGTTTGGCGGAGTCTCCTGTCTGAGAGGCCTTTAATTCCCACTTCCGGCAGAGCTACAACCACGTCCCGGAGGAGGCGGGGGACATGGAATCCGAATGGGCTCTGTTTCGTGCCTCCATTGCTGAGGCGGCAGCTTGGCTTCATCAAGTCGGGACCTCCAGCTCTCATTGGAGCGATTCACAGCCGAGTGCGAAGCAGCCGGGATGAGGATCAGTACCTCCAAGTCTGAGGCCATGGTTCTCAGTTGGACAAGGGTGGAATGCACCCTCTGTGTCGAGAATGAGGTCCTGCCCCAAGTGGAGGAGTTTAAATATTTTGGGGTCTTGTTCAGGAGTGAGGGAAGGATGGAGTGAGAGATCGACAGAAGGATCACTGCAGCCTCTGCTGTCAAGCGGAGCCTGTACCAGTCCGTCGTGGTGAAGAAGGAGCTGAACCGCAAGGCAAAGCTCTCAATTTACCAGTTAATCTATGTTCCAATCTTCACCTATGGTCACGAGCTTTGGGTAGTGACCGAAAGAACAAGATCACGGATACAAGCGGCTGAAACGAGCTTCCTTTGCTGGGTGGCGGGGTTCTCCCTTAGTGAGAAGGTAAAAGCTCTACCATCCGTGGAGAGCTCAGAGTAGATCCGCTGCTCTTCTGCATTGAGAGGGGTCAGTTGAGGTGGCTCGGGCATCTGGTCAGAATGCCTAGCGGACGCCTCCCTGGTGTGGTGTTTCGGGCATGTCCAACCAGGAAGAGACCCCGGGGTCGACCGAGAACACGCTGGAGGGACTATGTCTCTCGGTTTGTCTGGGACCGCCTCAGTGTCCCCCCGGGAGAGTTGGAGGAAGTGGCTGAGGAGAAGGACGTCTGGACCTCTTTGTTGAGGTTGCTGGCCCCGTGACCCAACCCTGGACTTAGCAGAAGATGATGTTGATGATGATGACATACAAAATGAAAACATATACACACACACACACACACATATATATATATATGTGTGTGTGTGTGTGTGTATGTGTGTGTGTGTGAGAGAGAGAGAGAGAGAGAGAGAGAGAGAGAGAGAGATAGATGTGACGCACAGGACGCATCTCAGGAGGACAGATATGACACAGCTCTGGTACAGCCTGTGTTTGGTGTTGAAGCTGTACTATGTGGATCTCCAGATGTTATTCATGTCCTTGAAAATGTTTCTGGCTTTGCCCAGTCTGCTGAGGATGTCTTCCTTTGTACCACCCTCAGATTTGATGATGTTCCCAAATATGTAAACTTTTCTACCTATATATGCATTCTTGGATCCCTGTATATAGGTAGAAAAGTTTACATATGAATCATTCATTCATGAAGCATTCATGTAAACATGAAGTGTCGGTTTGAAGGTTGAACTTGGATGTATTGCACGTAGTTGTAAAAAATGGCCGCTAGAGGGGGGCATTGCATTATATTTTCTGTACATAAAGAACATAAAAGAACATGAATTGTAATTATTCAAGTTTATTCTTGTGGTATCATTTGTTAATCATGCTACAGAACATAAAATTTCACACACAAACATTCTAAACAACTTCGGTACAGCACTGTACTGAAATAATAACTTAAAAACATTGTAATACTAGGGCGGGTTACATTCTGATGATGACCTTGTTTCATAGAACATTCACCTTCTTAGCACTTCCACAAAAACTTGATGCCTTCTCATTTTTCTTGGACTGTACTTTCATTCACTTTATAATGGTGCCCTACTGCAGCATAACTTTTTCCTTCCTGCATCATATCAAGCAGTTCTACTTTTTATTTTTCTACTTTTTCATGCAGCATCAGTACCTTTTTCTGGAGCTTCAGCGACTGACCAGAAGCTTTAGGAGGCCCGTGGCGTTTGGGTGGCATGACTGAACAGTAATTAAAAACACACACAAAGTGTGCGCGAATAAGAAAAAGGGATGTATACATCATTTCAACCAATCAGCAGGAGGAAGAACAGCCATTGGCGGAATTTGAATCACGTGACAGTTACTCGGCAATCCATGAAAAAAAAAAAAATATATATATATATATATCTTCTTCTTCTTTTCCTTTCGGCTTTTCCCTTTGCCTCCATCTCACCCTATCCTTTGCATCTTCTTCTCTTACACCAACGACCTTCATGTCCTCCTTCACCACATCCATGAATCGTCTCTTTGGTCTTCCTCTAGGCCTTTTGCCTGGTAGTTCCAGCCTCAGCATCCGATTACCAATATACTCACTATCCCTCCTCTGTACATGTCCAAACCATCTCAATCTAGCCTCTCTGACTTTGTCTCCAAAACGTCTTACATGTGCTGTCCCTCTGATATACTCATTCCTAATCCTATCCATCCTCGTTACTCCCAAAGAGAACCTCAACATTTTCATCTCTGCTACCTCCAACTCTGCCTCCTGTCTTTTCCCCAGGGCCACTGTTTCTAACCCATACAACATCGTTGGCCTCAACACCGTCTTGTATACTTTTCCTTTCATTCTTGCCGATACCCTCCTATCACACATCACACGGACACTTTTCTCCAACCATTCCAACCTGCCTGCACACGCTTCTTGACCTCTTTTCCACACTCTCCATTTCTCTGGATTGTTGAGCCTAAGTACTTAAAATCCTCCACCTTCCTTATCTCTGCTCCCTGTAATCTCACCGTTCCTCTTTGGTCCTTGTCATTCATGCACATGTATTCTGTCTTACTGAGGCTAATCTTCATTCCCCTCCTTTCCAGGGCATACCTCCACCTCTCGAGATTTTCCTGCACTTGTTCTCTGCTCTCACTACAGATCACAATGTCATCTGCAAACATCATAGTCCATGGGGAATCTTGTCTAACCTCGTCTGTCAGCCTGTCCATCACCATAGCAAACAAGAAGGGGCTGAGAGCTGACCCTTGATGCAGTCCCACCTCCACCTTGAACTCTTGTGTCACACCGACAGCACACCTCACCACTGTCTTACATCTCTCATACATGTCCTGCACCACTCTAACATACTTCTCTGCCACTCCAGACTTCCTCATGCAATACCACAGTTCTTCTCTCGGCACCCTGTCATATGCTTTCTCCAGATCCACAAAGGCACAATGCAGCTCCCTCTGACCTTCTCTGTACTTCTCCATTAACATCCTCAAGGCAAACACTGCATCTGTGGTGCTTTTTCTTGGCATGAAACCAAACTGTTGTTCACAAATGCTGACTTCTGCCCTTAGTCTAGCTTCCACTATTCTTTCCCATAACTTCATCGTATGGCTCATCAACTTTATCCCTCTGTAGTTGCTGCAACTCTGCACATCTCCCTTGTTCTTAAAAATGGGCACCAGCACACTTCTCCTCCATTCCTCTGGCATCCTCTCACTCTCTAAGACCTTGTTAAATGTTCTTGTCAGAAAATCTACTGCTACCTCTCCTAGACACTTCCATACCTCCACCAGTATGTCATCAGGACCAACTGCCTTTCCATTCTTCATCCTCTTCAATGCCCTCCTCACTTCACCCTTACTAATCTTTGCTACTTCCTGGTCCTCAACGGTCACCTCTTCTACTCTTTTTTCTCTCTCATTTTCCTCATTCATCAGCTCTTCAAAGTACTCTTTCCATCTTCCCAGCACACTTCTGTCATCAGTCAATACATTTCCCTCTCTGTCCTTTATCAATCTAACTTGCTGCACGTCCTTCCCATCTCTATTTCTCTGCTGTGCTAACCTGTATCAATCATTTTCTCCCTCCTTATTTTCCAACCGAGCATACAAGTCATCAAACGCGCTCTGTTTGGCCTTTGACACTGCTACCTTTGCCTTACGCTGTGTCTCCCTGTACTCCTGTTTACTCTCTTCGGTTTTCTCGATGTCCCACTTCTTCTTAGCTAATCTCTTCCTTTGTACACACTCCTGCACTTCCTCATTCCACCACCAAGTCTCCTTATCTACTTTCCTTCCAGATGACACACCAAGTATTCTCCTACCTGTCTCCCTGATCACATTAGCTGTAGTTGTCCAGTCATCTGGAAGCACTTCCTGACCGCCCAAAGCCTGTTTCAACTCCTCCTTGAAGACAACCTGACACTCTTCCTTTTTCAACTTCCACCACTTTGTCTTCTGCTCTGCCTTTGCCTTCTTCACCTTCCTCACCATCAGCATCATCCTGCACACCACCATCCTATGCTGTTTGGCAACACTCTCACCCGCTACTACTTTGTAGTCACTGACTTCCTTTAAATTACATCGCCTGCACAAGATGTAGTCTACCTGTGTGCTCCTACCTCCACTTTTATAAGTCACCCTATGCTCCTGTTTCTTCTGGAAGAAAGTATTCACCACAGCCATTTCCATCCTTTTTGCAAAATCTACCAACATCTGTCCTTCTGCGTTCCTGTCCTGGATACCAAACCTACCCATCACTTCCTCGTCCCCTCTGTTTCCTGCACCAACATGTCCATTGAAGTCTGCCCCAATGACCACTCTTTCACCTCTGGGAGTACTCTGCATCACTTCATCTAACTCCCTCCAGAATCTCTCCTTCTCTTCTCACTCACATCATGTCTGTGGGGCATAAGCACTAACAACATTGACCATCACACCTTTAATTTCTAACTTGAGACTCATCACTCTGTCTGACACTCTTTTCACTTCTAGAACATTCCTGGCAAACTCCTCCTTCAAGATGACTCCGACTCCATTTCTCTTCCCATCCACACCGTGATAAAACAGCTTAAACCCTGCTCCTATGCTTCTAGCCTTGCGACCTTTCCACCTGGTCTCCTGAACACACAGTATGTCCACCTTCCTCCTCTGCATCATGTCAGCCAGCTCTCTACCTTTTCCTGCCATAGTTCCAACGTTCAAAGTCCCTACTTTCAGTCCGAGACTCATGACTTTCCTCTTCTCTCTCTGGCAACAGACACGCCTCCCGCCTCTCCTTCTTCGACGTCTTCGACCAACAGTAGTCCAATTTCCATCAGCACCCTGTTGGTTGACGGCACTGATGGCGGTCGTTGTTAACCCGGGCCTCGACCGATCCAGTATGTGATTCTTTCTTGTGATTCGGATAGTTTATTTGGCATTTGTTTTACGCCGGATGCCCTTCCTGACGCAACCCTCTGCATTTATCCGGGC
>CM045741.1:72500-137500 GCA_024760905.1 Plotosus lineatus
AGTAGCATTGTTGGAGGAGAAAGAGAGTTCTGTGGGCTCCCTGGTGGCGAGCCAATTTTGATGAGTGAGCCCACTGGAGCACTGGGGTTCTGGCTGGCAGGAGAACATATAACCAATCTTGGGGGCACCCGCGGGCTCTGGTTCCCCCTGCTGGGCGTCCTGAACTAGGCATTCAACCTCTCATCGACCGGCTCCAAGTACGCAAGAGGCAGGCAGGATTGTCTCTATGGTGGTGTCTTCCCCCGGGGAGAATTGCCTTTCCTGTGGCAGTAATAAAATTTGTCTATGTTGTTTGCCAAGCTGATTGAAAGTTTAGATTAATAAAATTTACATTGATTTTACACATCTTTTTCTTCTCAAGCCTCTGTATGATCAAGCTCCTCCTCCGTACTCGCCACCATAACATCAAGGTGAAGGCAGCGCAAATGAGAGTGTGCAAGTTATTGTGATAAAAACTTGGGTAAGTGCTATAAATGTAATGGCAAATTGCATACCTATGTTACAACTAAAACAACCGCACTGACCAAATTCTTCTTTCGATATTTTTTAAGTGCTGCCCTAACAGGTGCGATCCCTGGCTGATCGTGATATCTATCATTGCCTGTGTCATATTCCTGTTGGTGACAGGGTTCATTATTGAATCACTTTACACTAAGTAATTTTGTTCAAAATTAAAACTTAAAAATGATCACCTATCATAATCTTGGCAGGACGGACTTCAGGTTTGCATGATTAAAGTCTCCTGCCGTGATAATAGCACAGTCCGGCTGTACCGCTGGCAGTTTGTTAATGGACTGTTGTAGTAGCTAAATGGCTAACAGCATTAGCTTTGACAGGCACATAAACTGCTTTTATAACTACAGATGTGAGGTCTCTCAGCAGATAAAAGGTTTACACTGTACCATCAGATACTTGATAGCCGCACAGCAGTGAATATCTTGAATAATGGAGTTGGAACACCAGCTGTTGTTGATATAAATGCACAGACCTCCTTCACGTTTCTTACTGGTTCTGTCTGCTCTGAAGGTGGCATAGTGCAGTAGCTCAATCGTGGCTTCTGGGTGAAAGTGCTCAACCAAGTTTCAAAAATTACCATTACACAATAATCCATGCAGCATGAATTAAAGCACAGCCGTAACTCATCCGTCTTGTTGATGAGTGAGCGGCAGTCAGTGAGAAATAAGCTGGGAATGCTTGTTTTGTAGCTATTATTATTTAGCTTGGCCCTTAGACTCACTCTCTTCCAACTCTCTAGTTTTCTGTGTTACTGCAGCGTGCATCTGTAAGGAATGGAGAGATAGGTCTGCTGGCTTGCAGATCTCTGGCATAAAATCTATGAATTCATAGTTTCTACTGTTTCCTAATATGGAGCAGTAATTGAGCATGATCTTCTTCTTCTTTTCCTTTCGGCTTTTCCCTTTTTCAGGGGTCGCCACAGGAAATCATCTGATTCATATTTGATTTAGCATCGGTTTTTACGTCAGATGCCCTTCCTGAAACAATCCTTTAGCAAGGGGCAGAAACACACTGATGGCTATGCAGCCTACTCTTTTCAAAAGTCAGTAATGGTTCTTTTACATGCCGCTCACCATAGACAGTGAGAGACATGGCCGGCCTTTGATAACCCAGTTAGCTGCACTGGGGGGGACAGTGACAACCTTGTGAGAGTGGGACTCGAACCCCCAAATTTAGGATCAGCGATTCAACACTCTTTACCATCAGGCCACCACTGCCCTCGGAGCAGTAATTATCATGATAAAAGAATAAAAAGACATAGCTACTAAAATGTGAAGAGCACTGGGCTGTTGCGTTTACCTATGCCGCCATCTTGTCTAATTCACAGACACTGCAGAATATTTCAGTTTTGCTCTATCACACTCCTAAACTACTTGGGGTGGAGTATGACACTTGGATGTCCTTGAGTTTGTGCACCATTCAGATTACTTAAACAACGTCATCATTTGTTATAAATACCTGGTCATCATGTCTGTCTTGGTATTTTACATGCTTTGTCTGTACCATATTTTGCATCCTGTATGTATGGGCCAATGTTCATACCTGTAGGTGACCTGTCTTCTGAAGCTGGTGACAGCCTTCTATCCTTACATCATGAGTGTGGTGAGTGTGCACTGTTCATCTTAGTTTTATGCAACTTTTATTATTTTCAGATGATTTCAAATAAATACACATACAGACCTTTGATTCAGTTCACCTGTCTGTCTATGTCTCCCAGTGGTCCGAGTGGAAACCAAAAGCAAGACGTATCTCTGTTATAAAGTTCAATATTTAATTTTCTAGTGAAATTCTAAAGAGATTTCAATGTAATGAATGAGTACCTGTATAATCAAACGTAGTGTTGTCTCCTGAGGGTGTGCAATTTTTTTTTCACTCAGTCAGCATGTCAGTCATTGTGATTTGATTTAGTTAGATTTAATGTAAAGTAGAGCAAAAGGGACAGGGGGTTTTACATAAGAAAATTTCCCTGAAAGGTGCGAAAGCTGAGCTGACCACTAAAGGTAAAATGGCCTGTAAAAGTGATAGAGATAAAATAAAATCCTAATACTGATGATCTACCTTCAAATTTCACTTTGCTGCTGATAATTTCTCAAGTGTTGGAGTAATGTAATATTTAATAAGGAGAAATGTTTCACATCAAAGTTACAAACTTTAGATTGTGCAGTACGTATTTGTTATATCAGTACTTGTAAGGAGATTATATTTTTGCTATCATTCATTGTTCGTTATCAACTCTACACCAATAGCTATAAACCGATTTATGTGAACATTCGAGGAAAGGTAAAGCATGGACCAAGAAAGAAATTATTAATTTTTGGTTTTCCTCCACCAGGAAGGTTTGCTTTGGCAGAAGTTTGCAGCTACTACTGCTCATGACTAGAGAAGCTCAACTTGCAGCTATGCAGCTTCCCCTCAATTCTCACCTGCTCTTCTCAGAGATGAAGAAAGCAAGCTCATTTTTTTGCAGATGATGTCAAAGAAATACTCAGATTAACCTGCCACACATGCCATCTGTCTATGTCCCCTTGTGCCCTGACTAAAAATTATAGGTCTATAATAAACTTTATTTGTTCTTCATTTTATGAATGACTTAATCTTAATTAGGGTCACAGTACACCTTTGACAGCTCGCAAGGCCATCACAGAGCAAATGACAAGCATCACTGTTTAATTTTCTTGCTGAATTATAAAGAGATTTTAGTGTAATGAAGGAATACCTGTCTAACCTGTCTAATACCTGTCCAACACACTAAAATGTTGTATTCGGATGTTGTGTAGACATTTTCATTCGGTTTGATCAACATGTCACTCACTGTGATTTGATTAAGTCAGATTTAATGTAAAGTAGGACAAAAGGGACAGCAGGGTTTGCATAAGACAATTTGCCTGACGAATGACACATAACAAGCTGAGCTAATCATTTATATATAAAAAAAGTCTCAAAAACAGTAGCTACAAAAATTCTTAACTCTAATTATCGATCTTGTGTGTGTGTGTGTGTGTGTGTGTGTGTGTGTGTGTGTGTGTGTGTGTGTGTGTGGTTTTCGCTTATGTTTATGGCCTTTAGTAGATGTGTACATCAATTGTTAGTTTGTTATTTGAGCGTGTGCATTTATATGCAGAATAAATGACTGATTTAACTTTTTTCCCCACTTCCTCTGTCTAGTTTTACTCCTGAAGGACTCCACACACACACATTACCTGGCCATTTGTGTTTCCCAAGTCAGGCAATATTTGTGTAATGTTGTAGGATTTTTATCTTGGAATGTAAAAAGCATGGCAAAATGAAAAGAGAGATTGAAAGCATGTGATGATAATTTAATACTGAAACTGTGCACATCAAAGTTCATAACTCAGGCATAAATGCTTAAAAACTTAGATGAGATTTCCTTTCGGCTTTTTCCCTTTATCAGGGGTTGCCACAGCAAATGATTCGCATGTTTGATTTGGCATAGGTTTTACGTCGGATGCCCTTCCTGACACAACCCTTTTAGCAAGAGAAAGAAACACGCTGATGCCTTTGCAGCCTACTCTTTTATGAAAGTCAGCAATGGTTCTTTTACATACCTCTCACCATAGACACTGAGATACATGGCCAGCCTTTGATAACCCTTGGGGGGGACAGTGACAAGCTTGTGGAGAGTGGGACTCAAACTCCAAACCTTGGGATCATGGATCCAGCGCCCTATACCACCAGGCTACCACTGCCCTTAAAATGCTTAAACAATATTCAGAGGTTATGTGAGATGTGGGAAGCCTTCACCTTTTAAAGTCATGCGCTTGATTTGGTGTCTCTGAAACTGTTAATTTTCAAACACATAATGTTTCTGTCTCATCATTTCTAAATGTTCATGTATGTTTTTTAGAAACACAGTAGTGCGGCATAGCGGCTCCATGGAAAAATATTCCATCTCAATATAAAAGACACACTCAGAATTCACTGAGAACACAATTATTTGGAGCTACAAATAATTATGCAAGCTCTCTGAAGGTATGTTTCCTTTTGGAAAAATCTGCACATTCAGCCTAAATGGCTGTTCCAAATTTCCCCTGTGACTGTAAATAGTTGTGTATGTTGGCCCTGTGATGAACTGGCAAACTGATCAGGGTGTACCCCACCATCACCCAGAGCTGACTGTTGGCTCCACCTTCCCCACAATCCTTCATCAATTAAAAGGTTCAGCAAGTGAGTGAGTGAGGGAATTATACACAAATTAAATATAATTAGGTATATTATAATACATTTATTTATTCATACTTTCATTTTCTGAACCACTTAAAATCATACTAGCATCAGGGGGAGGCTAAAGCGTCTTTGGGTGAAGTCAAGGTATACTCTAAACATCTCATCAGTATATTGCAGTCCAGAAACATCGTCATTCACATTCACACATAAGGGAAATTAAGGACAGCCAATTAGCCTAGTCTTTCATTTGAAGCTCATGTGGATGATATTACCCATATTGCCTTCCTTCATCTCAGGAATGGACAGTGGTGGCCCAGTGGTATAGTGATGGATTACTGAACCCAAAATTGTGGGTTCAAATCAACATCATTCCTCTGCTGTCTCCACAGTACAGCTAACTGGGTTATCAAAGGCTGGCCATGTCCCTTTCTGTCTGTGGTCAACCCATATACAGTCTGCAAATGCCATTTAGCCAGATAAAAGTGGCTTTGTGTGGTGCCTGCTTTTGCATGCACCTAACTTTTCTCACCATTAATTGGGCAGTCCTCAATCTCTGATACTATCTGCTGGGGTGCCCCCTCCACTTTTTGTTTAGACCATGTCCTTCTCAAATAGCTCCACTGCATGAAGGATGCCAAAGCATGGTTCACTGATTTCATTTATTGTCCTAAAGCCATTTATATTTTAAATGACCCACAGGCTGGGGGAAAAGATGGTTGTGACTGACAACCTCTCCTGGCAGGGGTTAGGCAGAGGCAAGCGAGATGGCTCCCCAGCCTAAGTTGGGTAGAGTGGGTGTATTTGAGCTCTGCAAGTGGAGAGAATCAGGGAACGCTCACAAGTGAGTGATTAAATGTACATGGGGCTAATTAGGAGGTGTGTGAATGTATGTATGTATAATGTGTACGTGTGTCTTTCATGGAGGGAGAGTATGTACACTGGATGTTGAATGCCGTATTTCTGCATGTGTGTCGACAGTGTGACTTGCTGAATTAAAACAGCTTTGTAAAACAGAGTGAACTGTACTCTTTGTGTCCTGAACTGTAAGTCTGTTACAGCAGAGTACCTGGAGTAAACCTATGCAACCACAGAGAGAACATGCAAACTCCATACACAAAATTCCTCGCCATTTACATTTACAGCATTTTGCAGACTCGCTATCCAGAGCAAATTACAGAAGCTTTAAAGTCACTATCAGTGAATATATTCTTATAGATGGATTTCACATGATGTATGCATACTCAATTAGGTATGTGCAATCGCAGACTGGGTCCAAAACTTTGTTGTTTACATAGTTTTACACGACTTACTGGCTTATCGCGAGTTGTGTTTTTTGTGTATAAAAATACAGCATCATGTCTTCATGTTGTGTTGTTGACTGCACAAATAGAAGCAAGAACAACCCCGGACTGTTCCTGTTCCAAGACAGTTGCAAGACAGTTCCTGTTCCAAGACAGTTGCAAGACACACACACACACACACACACACACACACACACACACACACACACAGACAGATGTATGTTGTTGGTGGTGGCGTACCACATTATTTTGGTATATTTTTACATTTCTGTCTTTTATGTGTCACTATTTTTGTCATCAGAGAATTAACTTTAAAAATATCAATATCTTACAAAGTCAATGTTAAAAAAATCACAAATTTTATGACTGATTAAGATGCGTGTGTATAAGAAGGCCGACTCAGCCGGGTTATGATCACCATGAGCTCAGTAGAATTCATTTTTCATCCATGATTTGTTTCTCAGTCACCTGAGTGGTAAGAGACTCATGTGAAGGCTCACTGGAAAGACCTCCGTGAACAAACAATACTTAATAAAAGAAAGTCCCAAAGTATGAGATTGCATGGAAGGGATTCACATCCCCTCCATACCGACTTTCCAATAGTGTTCCCCAGGGCTCAGTTCTTTACCCACTTCAATTCAATTCAATTTCATTTGTTTTGTGCTTTTTACAATTGACATTGTCGCAAAGCAGCTTTACACCGTAAAACAGTGGAAGTAGGGGCTTACAAAGAATGAAGAACTTAAACATTTCCCATAACCCCAACACATCCCTTATGAGCATCGCCTGCTGCGATGGAGGCCAGGAAAACCTCCCTCAGTAGATGTGAAGAAGAAAACTTGGGAGGAACCAGACCCAAAAGCAAAACCCATTCTAGTTTGGGTGGAACCATAAAGATACAAACTATATTCGAGAAATTCATTACAGTCCAAAATGTCATCCGGTTGGTTATACAACTATAAGTACTGAATAATTGTGGGGACGTGAGTTAACATCATAAGCAGTGAAAAGTCATGTTCACAGTCTGATAATGCATATCTGGGTCCATTTAGATCTTCATCAGTAGGAGGGAGGAACATCTAAGATGAGGACTCCAACCAGCATCAGTACACCAGGACTCATCATCCCCACACCAAGCTCTTGTAATCTCCTTGGACAATGCTGTGATCGCTCCTTTTGGCACTGCACGAAGTCTTGGAGTAACCATAGACAGTTGCCTGTCCTCTTCTCATATCACTAATCTTCCTCAATGATGTCAATTTCTTCTGTTTAATATCTGAAAGATTCGTCCATTTCTTTCCAGGAAGGCCACTCAGATATTTGTTCAATCCCTTGTTATCTCAAGACTAGATTACTGCAACTGAATCCTGGCAGGTCTACCTTTGAGCACTATTCGACCTCTGCAAATGATCCAGAATGCAGCTGCATGGCTTGCTGTCAACGTTCCCAAATTTTCCCGCACCACACCACTGCTATGATCTCTCCACTGGCTTTCTGTAGCTGCTCACATTAGGTGTAGAACACTAATATTTGCCTATTAGGAAAAAAGGCATCAAAACGTTTCTTCATTCTGGCTCCAAGGTGATGGAGTGGATTTCCTCTGGACATCCAGACAGCTGAGTCACTGGGTATCTTCACACGATGGATAAAAACTTACTTTTTTCAGCAATAGTTAGATTAAACATTATGTTGTATATAAACACAAATGCAGCCATGAGGATCTGCACAAACAAGTGTCCGTCCTCACACCGGTCCCAAGCCCGGATAAATGCAGAGGGTTTTGACTGGAAGGGCATCCACTGTATAACTTTTGCCAAAATACACATTGCGAACTGCCAATACTAATTTCATATCGGATCGGTCGAGGCTCAGGTTAACAACGATCGCCATCAGTGCTGTCAACCAACAGGGTGCTGGAGGAAAGGCATAAGTCTACGACTGAGAGTAGGAACTTTGAATGTTGGAACTATGGCAGGAAATGGTAGAGAGCTGGCTGACATGATGCAGAGAAGGAAGGTGGACATACTGTGTGTTCAGGAGACCAGATGGAAAGGCAGCAAGGCTAGAAGCTTAGGAGCAGGGTTTAATCTGTTTTTTCATGGTGTGGATGGGAAGAGAAATGGAGTAGGAGTCATCTTGAAGGAGGGGTTTGTCAGGAAGTTTTAGAAGTTAAAAGAGTGTCAGACAGAGTGATGAGTCTCAAGTTAGAAATTGAAGGCATGATGTTCAATGTTGTTAGTGCTTATGCCCCACAGGCAGGATGTGAGCTAGAAGAGAAGGAGAGATTCTGGAGTGAGTTGGATGAAGTAATGCAGAGTACCCCCAGAGGTGAAAGAGTGGTCATTGGTGCAGACTTCAATGAACATGTTGGTGCAGGCAACAGAGGGGATGAGTGAGGAAGTGATGGGCAGGTTTGGTATCCAGGACAGGAACACAGAAGGACAGATGTTGGTAGACTTTGCAAAAATGATGGAAATGGCTGTGGTGAATACTTTCTTCCAGAAGAGACAGGAGCACAAGGTGACTTATAAAAGCGGAGGTAGGAGCACACAGGTAGACTACATCTTGTGTCGGCAATGTAATTTGAAGGAAGTCAGTGACTGCAAAGTAGTAGTGGGTGAGAGTGTTGCCAAACAGCATAGGATGGTGGTGTGCAGGATGATGCTGATGGTGAGGAAGGTGAAGAAGGCAAAGGCAGAGCAGAAGACAGAGTGGTGGATGCTGAAAGAGGAAGAGTGTCGGGTTGTCTTCAAGGAGGAGTTGAAACAGGCTTTGGGTGGTCAGGATGTGCTTCCAGATGACTGGAAAACTACAGCTAATCTGATCAGGGAGACCGGTAGGAGAGTTCTTGGTGTGTCCTCTGGAAGGACAGTAGATAAGGAGACTTGGTGGTGGAATGAGGAAGTGCAGGAGTGTGTAAAAAGGAAGATGTTAGCTAAGAAGAAGTGGGACATTGAGTGGACTGAAGAGAGTAAACAGGAGTACAGGGAGACACAGTGTAAGGCTAAGGTAGCGGTGTCAAAGGCCAAACAGAGGGCATATGATGATGTATGCTAGGCTGGACAGTAAGGACGGAGAAAATGATTTATACAGGTATTCACAGCAGAGAAATAGAGATGGGAAGGATGTGCAGCAAGTTAAAGTGATAAAGGACAGAGTGGGAAACGTATTGACTGATGACAGAAGTGTGTGGGGAAGATGGAAAGAGCACTTTGAAGAGCTGATGAATGAGGAAAATAAGAGCGAGAAAAGAGTACAAGAGGTGACTGTTGAGGACCAAAAAGTAGCAAAGATTTGTAAGGGTGAAGTGAGGAGGGCATTGAAGAGGATGAAGAATGGAAAAGCAGTTGGTCCTGATGACATACCTGTGGAGGTATGGAAGTGTCTAGGTGAGGTAGCAGTAGATTTCCTGACAAGAACATTCAACAAGGTCTTAGAGAGTGAGCAGATGTCGTAGGAGAAGTCGGAGGAGAAGTGTGCTAGTGCCCATTTTTAAGAACAAGGGAGACGTGCAGAGTTGTAGCAACTACAGATGGATAAAGTTGATGAGCCATACGATGAAGTTATGGGAAAGAATAGTGGAAGCTAGACTAAGGGCAGAGGTCCGCATTTGTGAACCACAATTGCAACAGATGCAGTGTTTGCTTTGAGGATGTTAATAGAGAAGTACAGAGAAGGCCAGAGGGAGCTGCATTGTGTCTTTGTGGATCTGGAGAATGCATATGACAGGGTGCTGAGAGAGGAACCGTGGTATTGCATGAAGAAGTCTGGAGTGGCAGAGAAATATGTTAGAATGGTGCAGGACATGTATGAGAGATGTAAGACAGTGGTGAGGTGTGCTGTCGGTGTAAACAGAAGAGTTCAGGGTGGAGGTGTGACTGTATCAAGGGTCCGCTCTGAGCCCCTTCTTGTTTGCTGTGGTGATGGAAAGGCTGACAGATCACTGCATATCAGAGAACAAGTGCAGGAAAATCTAGAGAGGTGGAGTTATGTCCTGGAAAGGAGAGGAATGAAGGTTAGCCTCAGTAAAACAGAATACATGAGTGTGAACGACAAGGATTCAAGAGGAACGGTGAGGTTACAGGTAGATAAAGATAATGAAGGTGGAGGATTTTAAGTACTTAGGCTCAACAGTCCAGTGCAATGGAGAGTGTGGAAAAGAGATGAAGAAGTGTGTGCAGGCAGGTTGGAAAGGCTGGAGAAAAGTGTCCGGTGTGATGTGTGATAGGAAGGTATCGGTAAGTGTTATGAGTATGTACCTATTGGGGGGAAGGGAAATATCCTGTAAACATAATGGAAGAGAATCACATGGTGGGACTCAGCTGTGGGAGGCTGTAATTTTCCATAGGGGACTGGAGTTGTGCAATCCAACAGAGGGGCAGAGCAACACAGACATGTTGGGGCTTGTCTGAGCTTGCCTGGGCCTGTGCAACTTGGTTTGGGGAATCTATATTAAGGACAGGTGGCCAACTGGCTACAGTCTTCCATGCTCCTCCAGTAGCTCTAGGCTCTTCGGGTAGATCATCCAAGGGGACTCATCGTGGCGGATCAACAAAAGGGGAAGTCATCCAAAGCAGATCATGGAACCACTGTTCGGGACTTCATCGACACAGTCCAGCATCCACAGCCATGCACCGCCCACGAGGGATGGCAAGCCTTTCCCTGCCAGCACATGCGCCAACACTAAATTTACCCTGCTGCAGGAGCTTGGTGACTATGGGACCCTTGGTTAATTTGTACATGGTTTAGGTCTAAGTTGTACATAATGTGAATTTTGGTCTTATTTTGGTCATATTATTAAATTGTACATAATTAATGTCATGGTCTGTTGTGCTTTGATGGTTTCACAGGGCAATTGAAATAATCTAAATTTTCCTATCTGTAACAAATGGGGGCTCGTCTGATAGAATCCATTAGGCATACGTAACAGCAAGAATGAAAGGAAAAAATAACAAGACGGTGTTGAGGCCAGCAATGTTGTATGGTTTAGAAACAGTGGCACTGAGGAAAAGACAGGAGTCAGAGCTGGACGTAGCAGAGATGAAAATGTTGAGGTTCTCTTTGGGAGTAACGAGGATGGATAGGATCAGGAATGATTACATCAGAGGGACAGCACATGTAAGATGTTTTGGAGACAGTGTCAGAGAGGCTAGATTGAGATGGTTTGGACATGTACAGAGGAGGGATAGTGATTATATTGGTAGTAGGATGCTGAGGTTGGAACTACCAGGCAGAAGGCCGAGAGGAAGACCAAAGAGAAGATTTCTGAATGTGGTGAAGGAGGACATGAAGGTCGTTGGCGTAAGAGTAGAAGATGCAGAGGATTGGGTGAGATGGAGGCAGATGATTCGCTGTGGCGACCCCAGAAGGGAAAAGCTGAAAGGAAAAGAAGTTTGACTGATTTTATACTTACTTTGTGTTCAAAGAAACAGTACACGAATATATTCTCTAAAAGTGACTTTAAAAACTTCTGTAAGTCATTCTGGATAAGAGCGTCAGTTAAACGTAAATGCCGCCCATGGCTGCAAGTGTTTCTTTTCTTAATTCAACCATCCAGAGAACCCCAAAATTAATAGATTATTACAGCAATGCATTGAGCAAGCAAAGCATGTTTACGAATTGAAAATGAGTTTAAAATGTTTCTTTTGTTGTCTTTTATGAAGTACTTATTGTGTAAATGTCTGTTTTATTCTCTATTTTCATGATCTGAGCTTTGTGTCGCAATATATCTTTGCCATTTTCCTGATTTCTCAGTGTGTGTCCTGTTAAATTGAAGTCATTAATTTTTTTATTGCACAATAACGATGCGTTTGTTATTGTTACTGTTGTTTTTGTTGTTGTTGTTGTTGTTGGGGTTTAATTTTTTTTTTTATTTGGGAGGGTTGTTCATTTCTTTTGTTTTATGCATACCCTACCCACCTGTAATTTCTACTCTGTTTTGTGAGGTAAGAAGCAGCAGGAGGAGGAGAAGGTGTTTTGCAAAGTAAATAGGAAGAGGAGGAGGATGAGGAGGAGGTGTTTTACATTTACTCATTAAGTCTAAAAGATTGCCAACAATGACTCAGTCAGAAACCTAAGAACATCTCTGAAGAACAGTAAGCTACATAAACCCTATTGCCCAGATACATCACCTTGTTTGTGTTTCAGGTATGTTTCAGAGATACTTCTGAAATACTTCACTAATTTTCTAACACTTAATAAGGAAATGTTTTCTAGAGCTTTCCTTGTGGTATAATTAGTGTTTAGTAGAGGTGTGTTATTTAGAGCAGGGCTCTACAGAGATCTTTACACCAGCAAGTGGTTCCAGATTGAAACACTTTCATGGATCAAGGCTCTAGAAATGCAGGCTACAGCAGAAGAATCAATATTTTACTTAGAGGGTCCAGAGTGTGGAAAAGTTCAAAAAAGTACCTAGAAATTTTTAGGAGCCATAGCCAAACTTCAGCACCCCGAATATTACTGTAAGAGTTATGTTGGGATCTTCAGAGTTGCCTCTCTGTTCATGAAAAGGAAAATGCAACAGATTCTTATTATTTTAACGATCTGACATCACCTGGACCCATCCGTCTAAAGATAAGTAAAAATATTAATTATTATCACTTTTTTATTATAAAAATTCTGTGTTGTGCTAAACGATTTTAACATCACCAAACTGTTTTGTGTTATGCTAGAAAAACGTTCATATTATAACAATAATACAGTATATTTAAAATACTCTTTGAAAGAGTAAATCAAAGAAACACTGATTTAAACACTGAAGCTCATTATATCAGGATTATAAAATGAAACATGATTACAAGTCTACATTTCTGAAATTATTAGAGCTGCTATCAGTGTACATAACTTCATTTTCTCAAGTGCTTAATAATAATTAGGGACCCTTGAGGCTGGCACCCGGTGCCGCTTGTTTTCGCCCAGATGGTTTGCGCCCAGGTGTTTTTCACCCAAATTGTGGGGGCATGTTTTTCACCCAACTTTTTAAATATTTTTTTATATGGTGGGAAAAGTATAAGCAATGTAAACATATATACATACATGTATGTATATATATATATATATATATATATATATATATATATATATATATATATATATATATATATATATATACACATATATAGTTTATTTAGGATATGACGTAGGGTTAGGGTTAGGATGGATAGGATCAGAAATGAGTACAATGGATAGGATCAGAAATGAGTACATCAGAGGGACAGCACATGTTAGATGTTTTGGAGACAAAGTCAGAGAGGCTACATTGAGATGGTTTGGACATGTTCAGAGGAGGGATAGTGAGTATATTGGTCGTAGGATGCTGAGGATGGAACTACCAGGCAAAAGGCCCAGAGGAAGACCAAAGAGAAGATTTATGGATGCGGTGAAGGCAGACATGAAGGTCGTTGGAGTAAGAGTAGAAGATGCAGAGGATAGGGAGAGATGGAGGCAGATCATTTGCTGTGGCGACCCCTGAAGGGAACAACCGAAAGGAAAAGAAGAAGAAGAAGGGTTAGGGTTAGGGTTTAGGGTTAGAGTTGGGATTAGGGAGTATGTGTTACTTTGGTGGCATAAAGTGTTTTAATACGTGTCTCAAATCTGTAAATAACTATTAAGTGAATTCAATAAAAAAAAAAAAAATTTAATTAAGTTTGGCAAAAAACATGTCTTCACAATTTGTGCAAAAACCACCTGGGTGAAAACCACCTGGGCGAAAACTACCATCTGCAAAAACCATGGAAATCCTGGTGCCCATCTCAGCTGATTCTGGGTGAGGGAAGACTATACCCTGGATGGCCACTGCTGGGCAGAAACATGCTGCGGGCTATGCAGTGCCTCTTTGCAAAAGCCAGCAATGGTTCTTTTATATGAACCGCCACCACAGACAGTGAGACATAACCTTCACTGGAGATTGTATATTTTTATACATTATTCAAATTACTACAAACAAAACTTCACTAAAAACCAGTAAAATATATACAAAATAAAACATAACATTGTGAAATCTTTTCTCTTCATAAAACTGTAAGAATGTTAATGAGTTATTTTATTTGTTTTGGTCCATATTTCTTAAACACTTATCTTTACTTTTCTCATGAACTTTGCAGGAGGTACTCCGACGTATCAATTTTTCATACCACAGGAAATCGTGTTTGTGCTTGTCTTTTTACAGTCAATAAGAAAACTTTCAATTCTAGTAAGTAATTACTTTTCACATAATCTATATATGTTGTTCATGTAATTATTGCACGCCATTTGACAGCCTACGGAGATTGTACTGAAGTAAAGTAATATTACAATGAGCATCATATTTACATGGACAAGACAGGTCTAACATCAGAATCTATTTAGATCATTTGACCAACACAGAGTATGTGTGTGTTTGAGTAACAATAACACATGGAAGGTCAGCAAACACGTGTTCACTGATTTCCATGGTTTTTGCCCATATGGTTTTCGTCCAGGTGGTTTTCACCCAGGTGTTTTTCACCTAGATGGTTTTCACCCAGGTGGTTTTTGTCCAAGTTGTGAAGACATGTTTTTCACCAAACTTAATTTTTTTATTATTATTATTGAATTCACTTGTTAATAGTTATTTACAGATTTGTGACACTTTCCTTAATGAGATAACTAAGGAAAGTGTGAAAACACTGTATGCCACCAAAGTAACACATACTCCCTAACCCTAACCCCTAACCCTACTTCATATAGTAAATAAACTTTGTATCTTCTTTTCCTTTCTGCTGTTCCCTTCAGGGGCCGCCACAGTGAATCATTTGCCTCCATCTCACCCTCTCCTTTGCATCTTCTTCTCTTACACCAACTGCCTTCATGTCCTCCTTCACCACATCCCTGAATCGTCTCTTTGGTCTTCCTCTAGGCCTTCTGCCTGGTAGTTCCAACCTCAGCATCCTACGACCAATATACTCACTATCCCTCCTCTTTACATGTCCAAACCATCTCAATCTAGCCACTCTGACTTTGTCCTCAAAACGTCTTACATGTGCTGTCCCTTACATGTGCTGTGAATGATGTGCTCATTCCGGATCCTATCCATTCTCGTTACTCCCAAAGAGAACCTCAACATTTTCATCTCCGCTACCTCCAACTCTGCCTCCTGTCTTTTACCCAGGGCCACATTTCTAAACCATACAACATCGCTGGCCTCAACACCGTCTTGTACATTTTTCCTTTCATTTTTGCCGATACCCTCAGGTCAGGTCAGGTCAGGTCAGGTATGAGGGCATGCGCCGGGACGGCACTTCGCTGCGTCCACCAGCCGCCTCCACTCATCTAGCCGTCTCCTTGCAATCGACCAGGCCTGCGCAGTGCCCATACCCCCGGCAGGGCAACCCTCAGCTGCGACAACCATGCCGCACGCAGCCATCCCTGTGATCGGCTCCAGCCCCTAGGATCCCGAACGGACAGGATCCGGTGGGCTGGGTCCGAAGGCGGGAAACGCGCCAAAAGCCCGTAGTAGCGCAGCTGACGGTCACGGATCAAGCAGGTTACTCTTACCATCCCCGCATCCCCGAGCACCTTCCGGTTGGTAACAAAGTCCCGCCAGCGGTATCCGAAGATGCGGCGAAGGGAAGTCGTAACGAAGGAGTCCAGTCATTGTCCAAGCTGAACCGTGAGCGTCCATGTCTCACTTGAGTAGAGCAAGACAGAAGCACAAGGGGAGTGAAAGACTCGGGCTTTCGTCCGCCTGCTCAGATACCTCAACCGTCACACGGTCCTGTCCATCAAGTTCATCGCCCTGTAGGCTAAGCCAAGTCAACGATTGATCTCGGCCCTGCAATCAGTGGAATTATGAACCACGCTGACAAAGTAAGTGAAAGACTCCACAATCTATACTCTTTCACAAACCACAGCGATCGAGTCTACAGCAGCATCCAAGAGGTCGCCGAAAGCCTGGATCTTGGTTTTGATCCAGGAGACTCGCAAACCAAGCGGTTCCGCCTCCTCACCCAGAGAACAGAGTCTCCGTCAGGACATCCACCATCACGGCATCATCGGCATAGTCCAGATCAGTAATCCGAACCTCACCGAACGACACACTGCAGGCCGATCCACCCAATACCGCCACCATGATCCAGTCCATTGCAGTACTGAAGAGAGTGGGGGCCAGAACACACCCCTGCCTCACTCTGGTCTCGACCGAAAAGAAGTCAGAGGTGGAGCCCCACATCTCACAGCACTCTCTGTCCCGGAATACAGAGACAATATCAGCCGGACCAGAGCTGACAGGATCCCACGTAGGTGAAGTATGCCCCAGAGAGCCTCCCTATACACCGAGTCGAACACCTTGCGAAAGTCTATATAGGTGGCAAGGAACCCCCTATCAAACTCCCTCAAGCACTCAGATCGGATGCGGAGCACCATGATGCAGTCAACGGTACACCTCTTCAGTGTAAACCCAGACTGTTCAGGGCGCTGGTGCCCTAGAAGCCGCTATCGGATCCTGTCCAGTAGAATCTGTTCGAAGACCTTGCCCAGAACTGAGAGGAGAGTAACCCCTGGTAGCTGTTGCATTCTCGGGTATCACCCTTCCCCTTCCAGATCGGGACAACGATGCCCCGTTTCCAGTCAGTTGGGATGACACCAGTGCTCCACATGGAGCACACAAGAACGAACAGCCACCTGAGGATGGCCTCACCTCCCGCCTTAAGCATTTCCTCACTTAAGATTTCTCAGTAAGGACACTACTGTCTGCAGCTTTCACTATCTGGCATCGCGATTTGGGCTGAGAAGAACGGAGGCTCCACAACACCCTGTAAGCTGGGCAAGAGTCACTTGAATTGAAGTGGCCCTCGGCTGTCTCACAGAGATTGCGGACCGCAGCCTCCCGATCTCTTCACAACACCTTGATGGCTTCGTGCTTCAGGTCCCTGGCCAATCCAGCTCTGCCGTCGAGTCGAGCCTGTCTTGCTCTCTTGATGACGTCGATGGTCTCAGAGGAGATGGCTGTTCCCGGTCGTCTGGGTGAGCCCGGTATGCAGCCACGGGACACCTCCAGGATGCGGTCTCTGAAGCCAGCCCAGAGATCCTCCATGCCTGCACCCGCGTCCAGATCCTCCAGGGATTCCCCAAGCATACTGGTGAACTCCGAAGCCACATCAGGGTCCCCGAGTCGGCGCACGTCAAGTCGCATTTGACGAGCCAGGTATTTCTCAGGGTGCCTGAATCGGATCTTCACAGTCACCACCAGAAGCCTGTGATCTCCCGAGAAGAGCTGGGCACTTCTGAAGACATGGCAGTTCTGGACCAGCCGCCAGCGGCTACTTACAAGAACATGGTCAATCTCCTTCCTAGTGACGTTGTCATTGGAGTACCAAGTCCAGCGTCGCAAATCCGATCTCTGGAATCACGAGCCATCAATCCTTAAGCCCTGACTTTTTGCGAAGTCAAGAAGCATTAAGGCGCTTTCATCGCAGTGTCCAGAGCCGTGAGGACCAACACATGCTTCGTAGCCATCCCGGTTACTGCTGGTGATCGCATTGAAGTCTCCCAGTACAATCAGGGTGTCCCTTCCTGGAACCCCTGACACCACCGAGTTGAGCCGGTCATAGAAGGTTTCCTTCCTGGATCGATCACTCACCCCGGTCGAAGCGTACACTACGACGATAGAGAGCGTCCCCACTGTGTTAGTCACCCTCAATCGCATAATACGCTCGTTGACCGCTCCCTTGATACCAGAAGCAAGTGAGAGTCATCCCGCTGGGAAGTCACATTCCATGCGCCGACCCGGACTGACCGCCTCAGATTCAACCGAGGCGACCGAAAGCAGCTGGTGTCCGACACCTTTGCACCACCCACGTCGTTCACCTTATCATGCCCAACCTGGTTGCTCCAGAACTTCACACCTATCATAGAGTGGGGGTCCCGGAGGCTTTGCCCCACCCCCCTCATACGACTCTGCCTGAGGCAGGCGTCGGGGTTACTCCCCCGGAGCGGACACCACTGTTTAATTGTGTGTTTTGCTGGCGTTTTTAAGAGGGCGGGGGAGCAAACCGCCGATACCCTCCTATCACACATCACACCGGACACTTTTCTCCAACCATTCCAACCTGCCTGCACATGCTTCTTCACCTCTTTTCCACACTCTCCATTGCTCTGGATTGTTGAGCCTAAGTACTTAAAATCATACACCTTTCTTATCTCTGCTCCTGTAACCCTCTTGGGTCCTTGTCATTCATGCACATGTGTTCTGTTTTACTGAGGCTAATCTTCATTCCCCTCCTTTCCAGGGCATACCTCCACCTCTCGAGATTTTCCTGCACTTGTTCTCTGCTCTCACTACAGATCACAATGTCATCTGCAAACATCATAGTCCATGGGGAATCTTGTCTAACCTCGTCTGTCAGACTGTCCATCACCATAGCAAACAAGAAGGGGCTCAGAGCTGACCCTTAATGCAGTCCCACCTCCACCTTGAACTCTTCTGTCACACAAACAGCACATCTCACCACTGTCTTACATCTCTCATACATGTCCTGCACCACTCTAATATACTTCTCTGCCACTCCAGACTTTCTCATGCAATATCACAGTTCCTCTCTCGGCACCCTGTCATATGCCTTCTCCAGATCCACAAAGGCACAATGCAGCTCCCTCTGGCCTTCTCTGTATTCTATATTAACATCCTCAATGCAAACACTGCATCTGTGGTTCTCTTTCTTGGCATGAAACCAAACTGTTGTTCACAAATGCTGACCTCTGCCCTTAGTCTAGCTTCCACTATTCTTTCCCATAACTTCATCGTATGGCTCATCAACTTTATTCCTAGATGCCCCAACCCTGCACATCTCCCTTGTTCTTAAAAATGGGCACCATGACACTTCTCCATTCCTCTGGCATCTGCTCACTCTCTAAGACCTTGTTGAATGTTCTTGTCAGGAAATCTACTGCTACCTCTCCTAGACACTTCCATCCCTCCAGAGGTATGTCATCAGCACCAACTGCCTTTCCATTCTTCATCCTCTTCAATGCCCTCCTCACTTCACCCTTACTAATCTTTGCTACTTCCTGGTCCTCAACGGTCACCTCTTCTACTCTTTTTTCTCTCACATTTTCTTCATTCATCAGCTCTTCAAAGTACTCTTTTCATCTTCCCAGCACACTTCTGTCATGAGTCAATACATTTCCCTCTCTGTCCTTAATCACTCTAACTTGCTGCATGTCTTTTCCATCTCTATTTCTCTGCTGTGCCAACCTGTATAAATCATTTTCTCCCTACTTATCATCCAACCGAGCATACAAGTCATCATATGCCCGCAGTTTGGCCTTTGACACTGCTACCTTCGCCTTACGCTGTGTCTCCCTGTAGAGATATTATAATTTCCTCCCACAGTCCAAAAACATGCACAGTCGGCTAATTGGCTGTTCCAAATTGCTCCTAGGTGTGAGTTGAATGGTTGTGTGAGCGTTGACCCTGCAATGGCCTGGCGAGCTGTCCAGGGTGTTCTTTGCCCTCGACTCTGAGATGGGCTCCAGCTTTTCATCATAATACATTCATTTTCTATAGCTGCTAAATCCTAATTCGGGTCATGAGGAGGCTATGCCAGCCAACTCTGGGTGAGGGCAGAGTGCATCACCCCTGGACAGTGCTGCTGTTTTTCGCCCAGATGGTTTTTGCCAAAATTGTAGAGGCAGAGCAGAAGACAAAGTGGTGGAAGCTGAAAAAGGAAGAGTGTCGTGTTGTCTTCAAGGAGGAGTTTAAAATGGCTTTGGGTGGTCAGTAAGTGCTTCCAGATGACTGGACAACTACAGCTAATGTGATCAGGGAGACAGGTAAGAGAGTACTTGGTGTGTCATCTGGAAGGAGAGTAGATAAGGAGACTTAGTGGTGGAATGACGAAGTGCAGAAGTGTGTACAAAGGAAGAGGTTAGCTAAGAAGTGGGACATTGAGTGGACCGAAGAGAGTGAACAGGAGTACAGGGAGACACAGGCAAAGGTAGTAGTGTCAAAGGCCAAACAGAGCGCGTATGATGACTTGTATGCTCGGTTGGAAAGTAAAGAGGGAGAAAATGATTTACACAGGTTGGCACAGCAGAGAAATAGAGATGGGAAGGATGTGCAGCAAGTTAGATTGATAAAGGACAGAGAGGGAAATGTATTGACTGATGACAGAAGTGTGCTGGGAAGATGGAAAGAGTACTTTGAAGAGCTGATGAATGAGGAAAATGAGAGAGAAAAAAGAGTAGAAGAGGTGACCGTTGAGGACCAGGAAGTAGCAAAGATTAGTAAGGGTGAAGTGAGGAGGGCATTGAAGAGGATGAAGAATGGAAAGGCAGTTGGTCCTGATGACAGACCGGTGGAGGTATAGAAGTGTCTAGGAGAGGTAGCAGTAGATTTCCTGACAAGAACATTCAACAAGGTCTTAGAGAGTGAGAGGATGCCAGAGGAATGGAGGAGAAGTGTGCTGGTGCCCATTTTTAAGAACAAGGGAGACGTGCAGAGTTGTGGCAACTACAGAGGGATAAAGTTGATGAGCCATACGATGAAGTTATGGGAAAGAATAGTGGAAGCTAGACTAAGGGCAGAGGTCAGCATTTGTGAACAACAGTTTGCTTTCATGCCAAGAAAGAGCAAAAAGTGTACAAGACGGTGTTGAGGCCAACGATGTTGTATGGTTTAGAAACAGTGGCCCTGGGGAAAAGACAGGAGGCAGAGCTGGAGGTAGCAGAGATGAAAATGTTGAGGTTCTCTTTAGGAGTAACGAGGATGGATAGGATTAGGAATGAGCACATCAGAGGAACAGCACATGTAAGATGTTTTGGAGACAAAGTCAGAGAGGCTAGAGTGAGATGGTTTGGACATGTCCAGAGGAGGGATAGTGAGTATATTGGTAATAGGATGCTGAGGCTGGAACTACCAGGCAGAAGGCCTAGAGGAAGACCAAAGAGACGATTCATGGATGTGGTGAAGGAGGACATGAAGGTCGTTGGTGTAAGAGAAGAAGATGCAAAGGATAGGGTGAGCGGGAGGCAGATGATTCGCTGTGGCGACCCCTGAAGGGAAAAGCCGAAAGGAAAAGAAGAAGAAGAAGATTGATCAAGGAAATACATTGATTTATTTTATAAAAGAGGTTTGACCATTGTTTTGTTTAATATCTTGTTTAAAAATCCTGCAGTGAGATCATCAACATTTATTTGTACGCTTTCGGGGGGGGGGCTTTTAAAAAAAAAAGCGTACTCTCTGCACGCTTGGGAAAATGTTGAAAATGTTCAACCGCCCCTAAGTAATAGTGGTTCAGCATTACCCAACTGGATATTATTTGTTGGTTACTAACTTCCCCGGAGTGATACAAAATAACCAGTGAGTATGGTTATATCATGTTGCGCTGTTGGCTGTGCAAATAGACAGAAGAGTAAGCCTGCACTGTCATTTTATCGTTTTCCATCTGACCTGGAGAGAAAAGCCAAGTGGATCGCAGCGGTAAATAGGAAAGACTGGAATCCTACAGAATATAGTAGAATATGCAGCGAACACTTTGTATCAGATAAATATACATTATACATACATATATATATATATATATATATATATATATATATATATATATATATAGATATAGATATATAGATATATAGATATATATATAAAAAATACGTGAATTTATACAACCATTATAAGCAGTGATAATTGTAATTCATTATTGCATAAGCACTTGTTTGTGTAGCTCTATTTAGGGAGAGAACACGTACCTTAGCCATTATGAGGTGGTCGTCTCTCTTCCCGGTTTCTGGCTCCCATTGTTGCATACAGATTACAAATCCGGCAACAAAATACTTGTAAGCTTCCATTGATTTGTAAGCTTTTAACTCTTTGCCAGTAAATGGAGACGGGCCATGGACAAGATATGTACAAAGATCCAAGTAGGCAAAAGCAGGAAGGGAAGAATGGTCACATTCTAACACATTCCTAAACATTGAATGTGGCATTAGATATGGATCGGCAATTCCCAGCTGGTTTATTTTACTCAGATACCACGCCCTCTGGTCACCTGTCAGATGATTTACAACGTCTGACAATATTATAGTGTCATCGCTTTTGCCTTCGACACTCTCGCATACAGTATTTTGCTTTCGCTGTCATTATCGGTTGTTGTTGAAGCCATGCTTCATGAATCGTGTGTGTGTGTGTGTGTTCTGGATCACACTTGCCGTCCAAGATGGCGCATGAAGGTATTGGGATCACGTGCTTCTAGGACTCCAGTTCCGGTCAACCAAGATGTACCCCCCACGCTCAAACCAGCCTATGCCCTTAAAATTGAATAACATTTTGATTATAGTTTCTACACAAATGAAACACACTGTACTATGACATTGTCACACCATTACCATCATTCTCAAAAGTCTGATAAAAGGCAAATTTACTGCAGTAAAGTCCAAGCATGAAGTATGTTTAACTGTGAATGTGTGAATTATAATAAATTAATTGTGAGCAGGGCAGTCGTGGTCTAGTGGTATAGGGCGCTGGATCGCTGACCCATAAGGTTGGAGGTTTGAGTCCCACTCTCCACAAGGTTGTCACTGTCCCCCCAGTGCAGCTAACTGTGTTATCAAAGGCCAGCCATGTTTCCCACTGTCTCTGGTGTGAGGCATGTAAAAGAACCTTTGCTGACCTTCGTAAAGAGTAGGCTGCAAAGCCGTCGGAGTGTTTCCGCCCTGCAATTGCCTGGTGAGCTGTCCAGGGTGTACTCTGCCCTCGCCTGAAGTTGGCGGGCACCAGCCTCCCCGCGACCCAAGTTAGGATTAAGCGGTTACAGAAAATGATGATAATAAGATAAGATAAGATAAGATACAGCTTTATTAATCTCACAATGGAGAAATTCACTGTTACAGGCTCTTGAGGTACTATCAGTAGGGGGTGCAAAAATAGATACAAGTACAAACATACACACATACATATATTATATAAGTAAATAAATAAATAGATACATAAATAGTATAAATTAATAAACAATAAAAGAAAAGAATGGAGCAACTTTATAGAGTGGCCTATATTAAAGTGTAATGTATCTGAGTGCAGAGTAGATGGGTTGATATGGTTCACAGTCAGTGGGGTAGATGTGGTTGATTAAAGTGCACGGGGTTTTTATTGCACATAACCGGTATTTTCACAGACAGTTACAAAGTGGCGTTGTACAGTCTGACAGCGGTGGGAATGAACGACCTGCGGTAGCGCTCCTTCCTGCACTGAGGATGTCTCAGTCGTCCACTGAAGGAGCTGCTGAGCTGCTAATGATGAATTGTGAGCAAATTGTCTCTGTTGAAGTGAAGCTCTGGTCATGTTCTTGTAGGTAATAAAGATAGAGATAAAGAGATATTGATTGTCTTGTCTATTGTCTGTGTTGAGATAAAGAGATATTTATTTATTGAGATATTGTATTGAGATATTTATTTATTAAGAGATATTTATATTAAATGCAGCCATGAGGTGAGGGGGCACTAACCAGTGTCTCTCCCCCTCATGCCGGTCCCAAGCCCGGAGAAATGCAGAGGGTTGTGTCAGGAAGGGCATCCGACGTAAAACCAATGCCAAACAGTTATGCAAATCAGAAGTATTACCCCCATACCGGATCGGTCGAGGCCCGGGTTAACAACGACCGCCATCAGTGCTGTCAATCAACAGGGTGCTGATGGAAATTGGACTACTGTTGGTCGAAGACGTCGAAGAAGGAGAGCTGGGAGGTGTGTCCGTAGGCAGAGAGAGAAGAGGAAAGGCATGAGTCTAGGACTGAGAGTGGGGACTTTGAATGTTGGAACTATGCAAAGAAAAGGTAGAGAGCTGGCTGACATGATGCAGAGGAGGAAGGTGGACATACTGTGTGTTCAGGAGACCAGGTGGAAAGGTAGCAAAGCTAAAAGCTTAGGAGCAGGGTTTAAGCTATTTTATCACGGTGTGGATGGGAAGAGAAATGGAGTAGCAGTCATCTTGAAGGAGGAGTTTGTCAGGAATGTTCTACAAGTGAAAAGAGTGTCAGACAGAGTGATGAGTCTCAAGTTAGAAATTGAAGGTGAAATGCTCAATGTTGTTAGTGCTTATGCCCCACAGGCAGGATGTGAGCTAGAAGAGAAGGAGAGATTCTGGAGTGACTTAGATGAAGTGATGCAGAGTACCGCCAGAGGTGAAAGAGTGGTCATTGGTGCAGACTTCAATGGACATGTTGGTGCAGGCAACAGAGGGGACGAGGAAGTGATGGGCAGGTTTGGTATCCAGGACAGGAACGCAGAAGGACAGATGTTGATAGATTTGCAAAAAGGATGGAAATGGCTGTGGTGAATACTTTCTTCCAGAAGAAACAGGAGCATAGGGTGACTTTTAAAGCGGAGGTAGGAGCACACAGGTAGACTACATCTTGTGCAGGCGATGTAATTTGAAGGAAGTCAGTGACTGCAAAGTCATAGTGGGTGAGAGTGTTGCCAAACAGCATAGGATGGTGGTGTGCAGGATGACTCTGATGGTGAGAAAGGTGAAAAAGGCAAAGGCAGAGCAGAAGACAAAGTGGTGGAAGCTGAAAAAGGAAGAGTGTCGTGTTGTTTTCAAGGAGGAGTTGAAACAGGCTTTGGGTGGCCAGGAAGTGCTTCCAGATGACTGGACAACCACAGCAAATGTGATCAGGGACACAGGTATTAGAGTACTTGGTGTGTCCTCTGGAAGGAAAGTAGATAAGGAGACTTGGTGGTGGAATGAGGACGTGCAGGAGTGTGTACAAAGGAAGAGGTTAGCTAAGAAAAAGTGGGACATTGAGAGGACCGAAGAGAGTAAACAGGAGTACAGGGAGACACAGCGCAAGGCGAAAGTAGCAGTGGCTAAGGCCAAACAGAGGGCGTATGATGACTTGTATGATAGGTTGGATAGTAAAGAGGGAGAAAATGATCTATACAGGTTGGCACAGCAGAGAAATAGAGATGGGAAGGACGTGCAGCAAGTTAGAATGATAAAGGACAGAGAGGGAAATGTATTGACTGATGACAGAGGTGTGCTGGGAAGATGGAAAGAGTACTTTGAAGAGCTGATGAATGAGGAAAATGAGAGAGAAAAAAGAGTAGAAGAGGTGACCATTGAGGAGCAGGCTGTAGCAAAGATCAGTAAGGGTGAAGTGAGAAGGGCATTGAAGAAGATGAAGAATGGAAAGGCAGTTGGTCCTGATGATATACCTGTAGAGGTATGGAAGTGTCTAGGAGAGGTAGCAGTAGATTTTCTGACAAGAACATTCAACAAGGTACTAGAGAGTGAGCAGATGCCGGAGGAGTGGAGGAGAAGTGTGCTGGTGCCAATTTTTAAGAACAAGGGAGACGTGCAGAGTTGCGGCAACTACAGAGGGATAAAGTTGATGAGCCATACGATGAAGTTATGGGAAAAAATAGTGGAAGCTAGACTAAGGGCAGAGGTCAGCATTTGTGAACAACAGTTTGGTTTCATGCCAAGAAAGAGCACCACAGATGCAATGTTTGCTTTGAGGATGTTAATAGAGAAGTACAGAGAAGGTCAGAGAGAGCTACATTGTGCCTTTGTGGATCTGGAAAAAGCATATGACAGGGTGCCAAGAGAAGAACTCTGGTATTGCATGAGGAAGTCTGGAGTGGCAGAGAAGTATGTTAGAGTGGTGCAGGACATGTATGAGAGATGTAAGACAGTGGTGAGGTGTGCTGTCGGTGTGACCGACGAATTCAAGGTGGAGGTGGGACTGCATCAAGGGTCAGCTATGAGCCCTTCTTCTTTGCTATGGTGATGGACAGGCTGACAGACGAGGTTAGACAAGAATCTCCATGGACTATGATGTTTGCAGATGACATTGTGATCTGTAGTGAGAGCAGAGAACAAGTGCAGGAAAATCTAGAGAGGTGGAGGTATGCCCTGGAAAGGAGAGGAATGAAGGTTAGCCTCAGAAAATCAGAATACATGTGTGTGAATGAGAAGGACCCAGGAGGAACGGTGATGTTACAGGGAGCAGAGATAACTTGAAGGTGGAGGATTTTAAGTACTTAGGCTCAACAATCCAGAGCAATGGAGAGTGTGGAAAAGAGGTGAAGAAGCGTGTGCAGGCAGGCTGGAATGGTTGGAGAAAAGTGTCCGGTGTGATGTGCGATAGGAGAGTGTCAGCAAGAATGAAGGGAAAAGTGTACAAGACGGTGGTGAGGCCAGCGATGTTGTATGGCTTAGAAACAGTGGCGCTGAGGAAACGGCAGGAGGCAGAGCTGGAGGTAGCGGAGATGAAAATGTTGAGGTTCTCTCTGGGAGGAACGAGGATGGATAGGATCAGAAATGAGTATATCAGAGGGACAGCCCACGTAAGATGTTTTGGAGACAAAGTCAGAGAGGCTAGATTGAGATGGAGGGATATTGAGTATATTGGCAGTAGGATGCTGAGGTTGGAACTACCAGGCAGAAGGCCTCGAGGAAGACCAAAGAAGAGATTTATGGATGTGGTGAAGGAAGACATGAAGGTTGTTGGAGTCAGAAAAGAAGATGCGGAGGACAGGGTGAGGTGGAGGCGGATGATTTGCTGTGGCGACCCCTGAAGGGAGCAGCCGAAAGTAAAAGAAGAAAAGATAGCCAACTGTTGCATGAACAATGAAAATCAGTTTAGCAGCATATATCCTACATACACATATCTATACACATATACAGACATATACATACATGTATCCAACATACACATATATACGCACATACCTATATTCACACATGGGGCAGTGGTGGTCTAGTGGTATAGGGCGCTGGATCGCTGATCCAAAGGTTGGGGGTTCGAGTCCCACTCTCCACAAGATTGTCACTGTCCCCCCCAGTGCAGCTAACTGGGTTATCAAAGGCGGGCCATGTCTCTCACTGTCTATGGTGAGAGGCATGTAAAAGAACCATTGCTGACTTTCGTAAAGAGTAGGCTGCAAAGTCATCAGCGTGTTTCTGTCCCTTGCTAAAAAGGGTTGTGACAGGAAGGGCATCCGACGTAAAAACCTCTGCCAAATCAAAAAACGTGCGAATCAGATGATTCGCTGTGGCGACTCCCGAGTAAAAGGGAAAAAGCCGAAAGGAAGACGACGACCTATATTCACACATATACAGAGGCTGAATGGTGTTTCAAAGGTGCAGGGTATACACCAGGTAAGAGGTAGAGCTTTTAATTATAAAGTGCTAATATGTTACGATGTTTAAGACCTGCTCTAAACATCAATATTGCACTGTGCAGGAAGATGGTCTGAATGATGGTTAGTCAGTCTGTGTGTGTGTGTGTGTGTGTGTGTGTGTGTGTGTGTGTGTGTGTGTGTGTGAGATGGTGCTGGTGGTTACACATTTAAGAGCTTGTGCGTAAAAACTGTTCTCGAGTCTGTTAGTTTTTGTTTTTAGTGTCCTGTACCTTTTCTGGGAGGGGAGACAGGAGAAAAGGGCATGTCCGTGTGTGGGGGTCCCTGATAATTCCACTGGCTCTCCTCTGATGTCTGTCAGTATAAATGTCCCCGAGGTGGTAGCATAGTCCCATTCACCTGCTTTAACATCCTCACCTGCAGGGCCTTCCTGTATTCTGCAGTACAGCCACTGAACCACACTGTACAGCAATAGGTCAGGAGATATTCAATGACGGAGCAGTAAAAGTTCATCAGTAGGGGTCAGGGTAGACAGACTTGTCGGAGCTTTCTGAGGAAGTGCATTCTTTGTTGTGCTTTAAGCACCTGGTGAGAAGTGTTTGTGGTTCAGGTAAAGTCAGCAGAGATGTGGAAACTTGAAACACTCTACCCACTTTACCTCCTCTCCATCAGTGTAGAGCAGTGGTTCCTAACCTGGGTTCGATCGAACCCTAGGGGTTCGGTGAGTCAGTCTCAGGGGTTCGGCAGAGGTCAAGACACACACCTGACTCATATTCATGACGACACGCCCCGCTTGGCCATCACTGGCTGCAGGTGATCACATTACATTGCTTGGCCAATCTGTGCTTCAGGAAATTTGATGTGCTCAGTAGTCGAATTGTGACTGTTGTGATGGTACGTCGTGGGATTTCTTTCTTAATGTTTTAATCCATACTATGTTGAGTAAAAAAGAAAGTGGTCGGACGAATATGTACAACATGGATTCACATATAGAACAGAACGTGATATTCGTTGGCGTCCTATCTGCATGATTTGCAAAGTAGGATCAACCCTGTGCTGACTGATGTATACGTACATGTATATGTACATATAATATCAATAAATACATATTCAATACTATAAATGCTTATAATAACGATTAAACATTCAAAAATAATGCATAAGATGTAAATAAAACAAATACACACACATACAGACGCACGCAAGTGTTCACACTCAGATGCGCACCTCACATAAAAATGTAAGTAGTTGTGATGGAGGAGTTCATGCATTGTATTGGTTTTGTTCTTTGAACACAGTGATGTTAATGCATGGTTTATTTTGGTGCCCCAGTAAAAACATATACCTGTGTCTTGAATTTGAAAAAAAAAAATCAGATTTTATTTTTCACTAAAGAAGGGTTCGGTGAATAAGCATATCAAACTGGTGGGGTTCAGTACCGCCAACAAGGTTAAGAACCACTGGTGTAGAGGGAAAAGTGCTAAGTCTGTTTTGATCTTTCTACAAGGAAGAGTTGGACACTGCTGCACAAAACCCATGCAAACTAGATATCTTTTCATCCTTACTTGATCCACCATATATATATATATATATATATATATATATAGTATGTGTAGTATTTACAGTTAGAAGCAGTTATGTACAGATATGAGCAGTAAAGGTGGGAATAAATGAACAGTGATTCACATAGGAGCAATATACACATGTTCTATATTACTATACTGAAGAATAAAATATGCAGATGTGGTGTTCAAATATACAGCATATATAATATGCAAATATACAGATGTGCTATTATGTATAAATATACATAAATATACATTCAGTAAAAAAAAATTAAAAAAAAATAAAAAATGACAAGGTAACCTGCAATGGACTAGCGTCCCATCCAGGAGGAGTTGAATTCCTGGTCGCTTCACGCTACAGAAACCAGGAATAAGCAATGGCCTGACGAGCCACTAAGCTCAGGTGTAAAAAGCCCAACACACTTTACCATACAAATATATATATATATATATATATATATATATATATATATATATATATATATATATATATATATATATATATATATATATATATATATATATATATATATATATATATACTAGTATATAGAGTGTGCTATGAACATATATACAGTAGTGGAAGAAAAGCACTGTGAACAGACTATAACAATATAAGCATGTACATTTGCAGGAATGATATGATTGGTACCGTCGTCATCGTCAGCCGTACGTCTCAAGAGACGATGGTGTAGCGCTATGGTAGGCATTTGCGGTAGTGACTGTAAAGGCCCACCCTACAGTGACAGTTTCTTAAACAATTATTGCATACGAAAGGGCTTTGAGGTAGCCATGGGGGTTACCCTTTCTTTCCTCTTTGCTCTTTTCTCAGCTAGCTTGTTTATACTGTTGGTTTCAGCTTTGTCGATACCCTCGTTGACAGTGGTCTTCCAGAACTGGCATGTTTCAGCAGTGCCTTCCCAGGTGTTTATGTCGATGCCAGATAATTTCATGTCCCGCTTGCACACGTCCTTGTACCGAAGCTGTGGTCTTCCTGTGCGGCGGGAGCCCTCACTCAGCTCTCCATACAACATGTCTTTAGGGATGCACCCCTCGTCCATTCGCCGTACGTGACCCAACCACCTAAGTTGTCTCTGGCTCAGCAGTGCGAGCAGACTTGGCATGCCAGCACGCTGTAGTAACTCGGTGTTGGTTACTCTGTCTTGCCATTTTATATGGAGCAGACGCCCGAGACAGCGAAGGTGGAAGCTGTTGAGCCGCTTTTCCTGACCAGCGTACGTGGACCAGGCCTCACTGCCATAAAGGAGTGTGCTGAGTACCCAGGCCTGGTAGACACGTAGCTTGGTGTTCTCTGTTAGCTGGGTATTACTCCATACACGCTTGTTCTGTTTGGACATCACTGCGGCGGCTTTCCCGATTCTGCATGAGATCTCTATGTCAAGAGAGAGAGTGTTGGTGATTGTGGATCCCAGGTAGGTGAAGGAGTCCACGACCTCAAGATGCGTGTTATTTATGTTGATGTTTGGGACTGTGTTTGTGCCCCGGGCCAGGATGTTTGTCTTCTTCAGGCTGATGGTCAGTCCGAATTCATTACAGGCATGGGACAGGCGATTGACTAGCTCTTGAAGACCAGCCTCAGTGTGGGACGTCAGTGCAGCGTCATCCGCGAACAGCATCTCGCAGATGAGGACCTGCCTCACCTTCATCTTAGCGCGCAGTCGAGCTATGTTAAACAATTTTCCATCTGACCTGGTGTGGATATGGATCCCTTCCTCACTGTCAGAGAAGGCATACTGAAGAAGCATCGAGAAGAATATCCCAAAGAGTGTCGGAGCTAGGACACAGCCTTGCTTCACGCCACTGCTCACTGGGAAAGCTGCAGAAGTCCCACCATTGAAGCAGACTGTGCATGTCCTCGTGAAAGGAGGCCACGATTTGAAGTAACCCTTGAGGACATCCAATCTTCTGCAGGAGGCTGAAGAGTCCGCTTCTGCTGACCAGGTCGAATGCTTTAGTCAGGTCTATGAAAGCAATGTACAGGGGCTTCTGCTGCTCCCGACACTTCTCTTGCAGTTGACGAAGTGAGAAGATCATATCGACTGTGGATCGGCCTGCCCTGAAACCACACTGCGATTCTGGGTACACCCGAGAAGCAAGAATCTGAAGGCGAGTAAGGACAACACGAGCAAAGACTTTCCCTATGATGCTAAGGAGGGAGATGCCACGGTAGCTGTTACAGTCACTGCGATCACCCTTGTTTTTGTAGAGGGTTACAATGTTTGCATCGCGCATATCCTGGGGGATGAACCCTTCCTTCCAGCATAAGCACAGCAGCTCATGGAGGTGCTGCAGGAGCGCTGGCTTGCCACTCTTCAAGACTTCAGGGGGGATGCCATCCTTTCCAGGGGCTTTTCCACAGGCCAGACAATCAATGACTTTGCCAAGTTCGTCCACTGAAGGCAGGTAATCCAGATCCTCCATGACAGGTAAGTTTGGTAGGGCATTTAATGCTGCATCGGTCACCACATTCTTGGTTGCGTACAGCTCCAGGTAATGTTCCACCCAGCGTTCAAGCTGCTTGCCTTGGTCCGTGATCACCTCCCCGGTCTTGGTCTTGAGGGATGCAGTCTTAATTGTGATTGGGCCAGTAGCTGTCTTGATGCCATTGTACATGGCCATTGCGTTGCCAGCGTCAGCTGCCATCTGGATCTTGCTGCAGAGGTTCAGCCAGAAGTCATTTGCACAGCGGCGGGCTGTCTGCTGGGCCTTGTTTCGTACCGCTTTGAGGGTGTCCTGAGTACTGGTGCTGGGGTTTTGCTTGTATGCTAGGAGGGCTTCCCTCTTGGCTTCTGTCACAGGCTGCATCTCCTCCCAGTGAACTTCGTACCAGTCTACACTCCTACGTTCCTTTTTCCCAAAAGCGGTGAGGGCTATTGTGTAGATAGTATCTCTTAGGAAGCTCCATCTTGCTGTTGATGTCTTTGCCAGGAGTCTGCAAAGCCAACTTCTCTTTGACTGTGTCATGAAACAGTTGGATTCGCTGGGGATCCCTTGAGGAGCAGGTGTTGATGCCTTTAATTTTAGAGTGATGGATCCTCTTTGTTGTCAGCCGTATCCTGCTTCCAACGAGGGTGTGGTCTGTGTCGCAGTCTGCGCTATGGAAACTTCTAGTGTAATGCTGCTCAGATCCGTGCGCCTGATGAGGATAAGGTCTAGCTGGTGCCAGTGGCAAGATCTGGGGTGTCTCCAGGAAACTTTGTGGCGGTCTTTACACTTGAAGTATGTATTTGTTACACACAGGCCATGATGGCAGCACAGCTCCAACAACCTCTGTCCATTCTTATTCATCCTGCCTATGCCGTGGTGACCAAGGCAGGAAGGCCAGGTGTCACAGTCGGCGCCCACTCTAGCATTGAAGTCTCCTAGTAGGTAAAGTCCTTCAGTGCTGGGGATCCTGGAAATTGTATCATCCAGAGCCTCGTAAAACTGGTTCTTGGCCTCTGGGGTGGAACTGAGTGTTGGTGCATAGATGCTGAGGAGATTTACAAAACCTGCAGTTGTAGAGAGGCGTAAAGTGAGGATTCTCTCTGATCCACTGGTAGGAGGTTCAATCGCCGTAGTCAACTTCACAGCGAACCCTACACCATGCAGTCTCGGGTTGTCTTGTGGCAGGCCCTGCCAGTAGAAGGTGTAGTTGGCCTTTTGATAGTATTACTGTCAGCCAGGCGGGTTTCCTGTAGACAAGCAATGTCGATATTCAGACGTGTCAGTTCATGGTCGATGACTGCAGTCTTGCGGGCATCATCCATTTGCTGAAGATCACTTGTCAGTCCAGGACACATAGTCCGTACGTTCCAGCTTGCTATTCGAAGAGCTGGAGTCTTCGTATCTATCCGTTTTTGTCTGCCTGGTGCAGAATTTACAGCTTGCTTGTCGAGATGGTCAGTCCCTAAGCCCTACTCACCCAGCAAGGCAGGCGAGCTGTGGCGGGACAGCACCTTACTGACTGGGGGCTGCCCAGCTTGGAGTTGGCGGTAGCTGTCCAGTGAGACATGATGGTCTCTCCCACTGTCAGAAGTAGCCCCAGGCGCCCGTATCCTCCGCCAATCGGAATGAGCTTTTAACCGGTAACTGCTACTTCCCATGTTGAGCCGAAGTCTTGCATCAACGCTGGAGTGTCCTCTCCAGTGCGCTACGAGCCTGGGCAGGAACTATGGAGAACTTGTGCTACCCAGTCGTCAAGTCCCCCCTCTCGGCCTCGCTGATAGCATCCAAAGGAAAGGAAGATCCAGTACAATTTGGTACCAGCGCAGCTGCAGGAGTTGCCAGAAGGTAGGGGAATCCTCAGACCAACTGCCTTAGGGGCTCCACTCCGGATTTCTGTAGGGTTTACTCCTTAGCCTTCTCCCAACCAAGGGAATCCACAAGGCAGTGGGACTATTTAACCCATAGTTGGGGATTTGGGTCATGGGCATCAGGGCGTGTCCACACGCCGGTGGGCCTGCATGCCGCATGTCTGGGGGCCAAACCTGCTCCGAGTCCCCTGTAGTTCAGCCTGAGTCCGCAAGGTACTCAGTTACAATGTGTCGCCGCGAGGAGGCACTACATGGGGCTTGATGGTGGAGAGGCTATGTACTGGCAGGGAGAGACTTACTCACTCGGCTCCCCTTTTCACAGGCAAGCTGCTAGCCAGCGGTGTTCGTTGAAAGCAAGAGGTGACAAGCACTACTACTACGACCACAACTACCACACTTTGCGCATCACAACACCCATTTGACACACAAATGAATGGTACCAATGGTCCTGATATGTTGCAATGTGGATGGCATAGAGAGATTCAGCAGGGGACTGAGTTCAGTAGGGTGACAGCTGTGGGGAAGAAGCTGTTCCTAAATCTGCTGGTTTTTGTCTGAAGGCTCCTGAAGTGCCTTCTGGAGGGGAGGAGCTGAAAAAAGTCCAAACCATCTCAATCTAGCCTCTCTGACTTTGTCTCCAAAACATCTAACATGTGCTGTCCCTCTGATGTGCTCATTCCTGATCCTATCCATTCTCGTGACTTCCAAAGAAAACCTCAACATTTTCATCTCTGCTACCTCCAGCTCTGCCTCCTGTCTTTTCTCCAGGGCCACTGTTTCTAAACCATACAACATCGCTGGCCTCAACACTGTCTTGTACACTTTTATTTTCATTTTTGCCGATACCTTCCTATCAAACATCACACCGGACACTTTTCTCCAACCATTCCAACCAGCCTGCACATGCTTCTTCACCTCTTTTCCACACTCTCCATTGCTCTGGATTGTTGAGCCTAAGTACTAAAAATCCTCCACCTGCCTTATCTCTGCTCCCTGTAACTCCCTCTTGGGTCCTTGGCATTCAAACACATGTATTCTGTCTTACTGAGGCTAACCTTCATTCCCCTCCTTTCCAGGCCATACCTCCACTTCTCTAGATTTTCCTGCACTCTGCTCTCACTACAGATCACAATGTCATCTGCAAACATCACAGTCCATGGGGAATCTTGTCTAACCTCGTCTGTCAGCCTGTTCATCACCATAGCAAACAAGAAGGGGCTCAGAGCTGACCCTTAATGCAGTCCCACCTCTTAGAGTGTAGAGAGTTGGTCAAGATTGCCATGGCCAGAGCAAAAACTACTTGTTCCTCCTGAATCCGAGGTTCAATCATCGGTCTGATCCTCCTCTCCAGCACCCCTGCATAGACTTTTCTTGGTAGCCTGAGGAGTGTGAATCCACAATGATTGGAAGACACCCTCCGGTCCTCCTTCTTAAAAAAAGGGACTACCAGCCTGGTTTGTCAATCCTGAGGTACGGCCGACAATGACCATGCTATGTTGCAGAGATGTGTCAACCAAGACAGTCCTACAACATCCAGAGCCCTGAGATGTTCAGGGCGGATCTCATCCACCCCTGGAGCCCAACCCCCAAGAAGCTTTTTGACTACCTTGGCGACCTCAGCCCCAGTAATGGGTGAACCCCAACCCAAACCCCCATGGTCTTCCTCCTCCACGGAGAGTCTGTTGGTGGGATTGAGGAAGTCCTCAAAGAATTCTTTCCACCTGAACAACATTCCTGGTCATTCCTCCCCACTTCCATTGAAACCAGTATTTGTGGTGAACTGCTTCCCCCTCCTGAGGCATCGGCTAGTGGTCCAGAACCTTTTTGATGCCAATCAATAGTCACTTTTCATTTTGCATCATCGACAGCTCGGGCTGCAGCACATTTGGCTTGCCTAGACCTGTCTGCTGCCTCAGGAGTCCCACAGGTCAATCAGATAATATAAGTCTCCCTGTTCAGCTGGATGGCCCACTTCACTGTAGGTGTCCACCACCGGGTTCAGGGGTTACTGCCATGACAGGCACTAATGACCTTCTGGCCACAGCTCTGGGCTGCTGCCTCAACAATGGAGGCACGAAATATGGCCCATTCGGATTCCATGCCCCCCACCATTTTGGGGATGTGATTGTAGCTGTGCTGGAGATGTTAGTTAATGACTCCTCTGACAGGAGACTCCACCAAACATTCCCAGGAGATTCTAACTACATGCATGGGCCTAGCAGGTCTGGAGGGTGGCCTCCCACCACCATCAGAGCCATGTCAACACCAGGTGGAGATCGGTTGACAGCTCAGCTCCTCTCTTCACCCAAATGTCCAGAACATACAGTTGCAGGTCTAGTGACACAACTACAAAGTCAATCATCAAACTATAATATAGGGCAGTGGTGCGCAAACTATGGTCCATGAGCCACATCCATCCCATTGGTCTTTTTAATCCGGCCCGCCGAAGATTGATTGGAATAGAATTCATGTTTGATGTTAATTACTGATTGATTGCATTCATTTGATTGATTGATTTATTTGACTTTGACTTATAATGACAGCATTTCAACACCAGGTAGATAGATAGATAGATAGATAGATAGATAGATAGATAGATAGATAGATAGATAGATAGATAGAGCTTTATTGATCTCACAATGGAGAAATTCACTGTTTCAGGCTCTCGAAGTACCATCAGTAGGGGGTGCAAAATAGCTCAGAAAGGTGCAACATCATTGAGTCATAATATTAGAACAGAACAATAAAATATAAAAATAACAAAAAACAAAACAAAACAATATATATATATATATTATCACTCTTCTCCTGCACAGAGCCCATCTGCAGCAATGACAAAGAAAAGAAAAGTTGATAGTGAGTGCTGGGTGGTTCATAACGAATGGACACTTGAATACTTTTTTACTGAAGTCCGGTAAAAAGCTAGATGTCTTATTTGCCAAGAAACCATTGCGGTTTTAAAAGAATACAACATCAGCCACCACTTTTCCACCAACCATGCTAATTACACCAACAACCTGTCACCGCAAGAACGTCCGGCTACCGTTGATAGGTTGGTCGCGAGTTTGCAGGCTCAGCAAAGCACCTTTATCCGAGCAACTTCCATCCAAGAATCAAGCACAAGGATATATGCATAATTCACCAGAAAGCACTGTTTAAATCCGTGGTGCAGCTTGACCACATAGTTCAGCCAGTTGTGAGACTCGTTAAGCTTATTTGAGCGAGAGGACTTCCTCGTAATCAGTTTATTCATTTTCTTGAAGAGTCTGATGCTGATCACAGGGACTTGATTTCCCATTCTAATGTCGGTAGTTCAGTTTGGGGAAAGTATGTCAACGAGTGTGGGAACTCAAACAGGAGATTGTTTCATTTTTGAGTGTTGTCCTTGAGAACACTAACAATGTTCCTGAGATGAAGGACACAGATTGGCTGTGATTTAGCTTTTACTGTGGACCGACTGACCCACATGAATGAGCCGAATGTGAAGCTACAAGGGAAAAAACAATTTGTGCATGAAATGCGAGTAAACATCAGAGCCTTCAAAACAAGGCTAGTTTTATTTTCAAAGCAAATGTCAGACAAGTCATTCGCTCATTTCCCCTATTCTGGCCATGTTAAAAGAGGTCCTGCAACAAGTGGAAAAAATACAGAAAAGCACTGGATGACCTGCATGAAGAATTTTGTCACTGGTTTTGTGATTTTGGAAAAATTGACAGGGTACTTTAGCTGATGTCATGTCCCTTTTCACGAGACCCTGAAACAGTACCACAGGAGTTGCAGATGGAATTGATTGATCTCCCATGTGACATGATGTTAAAGGAGAAGTTCAACTTCCTTAAACTGGATGAGTTTTGTACTTCATTCAGTGCGGCCAAATTTTCAAATCCACAAGATGGCTGGTGTTGTTTGGGTTTACATATGTGTCTGAACACCAACTGAGGACTTCACAGATCCTAGTTGAGTGATGCACATCTCAAATCTGTTCTGAGAATCACCACAACAGAATTACCACCAGACTTCAATGCACTGGCAAAAAGCGGTAATCAACAGCACTGTTCCCACTAAAAGGTATGTTAACACTTTAATGCTTTTTTCTGTTTATGTTTGATATGTACTGTGAAAAAATGTATTTTTTATGGTATCTTGTGCTGACCCCCCGTCTGTCAAATTTTAAAAGTCAATGTGGCTCCCAAGCCAAAAAGTTTCCGCACCCCTGCCCTAGGATGTCCTGGTGCCAAGTGCACTTATAGATACACTTATGCTCAAACATGGTGTTCATGATGGACAAACTTTGATGAGCACAGAAGTCCAACAATGAAACACTATTCGGGTTCAGAATGGAGAGGCCATACCTACTGATCACATCCTTACTGGTCACATGATCGTTGTTCACTACTGCATTGAAATCTTCCAGGACAACAAGTGGGTCCCCAAGGGGACTGTTCTCCAACCCATCCCTTAAAGACTCCAAGAAGAGTGGGTACTCTGAATTGTCATTTGGGGCATAAGCAGAAACAGTCAGGGCCTGTACCCCCACCCAATGGCGGAGGAAAGCTACCCTTTTGCCAACTGGGAGAACTCCAATGTGTGGGCACTGGGGGGGGGGGGGTACATGGATACCAACACTGGCTCATCGTCTCTCTCCAAGACTGACTTCAGAATGGAATGAGTTCCAGACCCTCTCAAGATGGGTGGTTCCAGAGCCCAGGGCATGCATTGAGGTGAGTCTGACTATATCTAGTCAGTATCTCTCAACCTCACGCACCAGCTCAGGCTTCTTCCTCACCAGAGAGGTGACATTCCATGTTCCAAGAGTCAGAATCAGTAACAGATGATTGGTCCAACGGAACCCATGCCTTCAGCTGACACCCAGCTTATAATGTACCCGACCCATATAGCCCTTTCCACAAGTGGTGGGTCCATGGGAGGGTGGGTCCATGTCTCCTTTTCTGAATGGGCCCAGCTGGGCCCCGTGGGCAGAAGCCGGACCATCAGGTGCTCACCTTCAATCCCCTCCAAACAGGCCTGGCTCCAGAGTGAAATCTGGTGACTAGCTTTCAGGCAAGGGAAAGTGTGTCATTATGTGTTTTTCCATGGAGTTTTTTTGAACCGTGCCTTGTCTGGAACTTCACCTAGGACTTGTTTGCCTTGGGGGACCCTACCAGGGACATAGTGCCTCCAACAAGCTCCTAGGCAAAGGTAACAGAGCAGAAACTTTGAAAGGAACCACAATCAAAGGGGAAACCCATCCTCATTTGGGTGAAACAAGATAAAAGTACAAGTCATGTAACAGAAACATCACTATAGTTTAACATGAAATCTAATTGGTTTTCTAATAACTGTAATGGCAATTGTGGTCCTAAATTATTTCACCAAAGACTTTATATAACCAGCAGTGAAAAATCGTCCTCACAGTTTCTGAGTGGATATTGAGGTCATCATGGATCATCATCAGCAGGAGTGAGGGACTTCTAAGATCAGAACCCCAACCAGTTATAGCAGTTGTTCCCAACCTTTTTTATCACCAGTGAACGCTTGACAAGTTTACCGTGGCCAGGGGGGTGTGGGTATAACATGAGTATAACATCAAAATCTCTGGTAACACGCTCTCTGCCCGAAAAATAAATTCTAAAAAAATGCATTTCACGTGGAAAAATAAATAAACGTCAAGAACCAGCAATTCCACGTTTCTTTCTCTATTATCTAAATCTACCTACACAATATTTTTATTATTATTATTAAACACTCCATGAATGTTACTTTTCAACAGTGGAAATAAAGTTTCCAGTTAAAACCGTTACGTGAGGCTTCTGCATGTTTGTGTACACGCTAAGATGCACAAGCTCCTCCCCTCTCCTCTCTTCTCCTTTCTCTCACCTCCCTCTCTTGGTGACCATTCCCCTAACGATCTCTGACTCTGGTCATTATGGTAACGTTTAAACATGCCTTCAAAATAAGATACAGATACACCAAAAAAATTAATATAAAATGCTTGAAAATTTTAACTCACCATAAAGCGAAATCAGTGGGAGTCCTGGACTTGTTTCTCTGCAATGAGACGGTCCCATCTGGAGGTAATGGGAGACAATGACACCCAAAGTGTGTTGCTTACGTCCAGTCAACTCCATTGTTTTGTTAAGGTTGCTGTCACTGCAGAGAACCCGGCTTCACACAGATAGGATGTCGGAAATGGCAACAGGGTTTTCAGTGCTGTGGTGGCGAATGTGCTATGACTTTAATCAAGAAAATCAGCAGAGTCATTGTCTTAAACATACTTTTAAGGTTGCCATCATTTGTGATCGCCAACAGTTGATCTTCTTGCAAAGATATACTGGATTCACCTGGTTTGTTGACAAATGGGTCCATTCCTTGGAGGTTCTTGGGTCCTTTGTGGTTGGGAAGTAGCGCTTGAACTCTTTTAAAAGCAAAGACAGGTGATCATGTTCCAGCTGGGAGAAGGAAGGCTCAGGCTCAGTCTCACCCAAAATCCCTGCTAATGTTCGAAACATGTCCAATATGTCTCTGTTCACATACCGTCCCCACAAATACAGTTTTTAAGTTTTGAAGGCTTCATTGCCTCATTACGGAGCCAGTCGCCACATATTATGCAATTATGAAATCCATATTTCAAGTAGGACTCCTGGTACTTTTGCTTGTGGGTTACATTTTAGCTCTCATATGACTGAGATGTAACCGAGAGAATATGGCATTTTTTAAAAGATTTTTAAAAAATAAAAAATCTTTCAGACTCAGATAATTAAAAAATGGAAATAATCAATTATTTCTTGTGCAGCCCGGTACCAAAATCGGTACCGGTTCATGGCTCGGGAGTTGGGGACCACTGAGTGTAATCTTGTGTATAGTATAATCACGATTAATAATAGGATTCAGAATCCAGAAGGATGAGGATCATTGGTATTTCAAATTAGCATGTGTACCTCAGCAAAACACAAGGGGGGGGGGGGGGGGCATTATGACTGTTCATAACAGAGGAATGGATAAAGCAGAGTTTATCACTGCTGAGTAATGCTCTGGTTTGACTCTCTATTGCAGCATAACTAAAAAGAGAGAACCAAAAGGAACGCAGACATGTGGGCACCTTGTGACATAAGGCAATCAGCGACTCCACTACTGACAGACCTAGAAGAAATATTTGACAGTGTTCATGGAAATGCTGCTACTTCTCACACTTTACCCACAGGAAAACCTAACCATGTTTTATTCCATGTAATCCAGTTAATTCGAACATTTTACTGCTAAGGGTTCAGTTCATTTTCTTTAAACACTTAGTCCTAATCTTAAAAAGGGTCGCGGAGAGGCTGGCACCCATCCCAGCCAACTCTGCACGAGGGAAGAGTACACCCTGGACAGCCGACCAGGCCATCGCAGGGCAGAAACATGCTGACGGCTTTGCAGCCTACTCTTGTCAGCAATGGTTCTTTTACATGCCTCTTACCATAGACAGTGAGCGACATGGCCAGCCTTTGATAACCCAGCTATCTGCACTGGAGGGGGGGGGGACAGTGACAACCATGTGGAGAGTGGGACTAGAACCCCCAACCTTAGGATCAGCGATCCAGCACCCTATACCACTTAGGCCACCAAATCCCTACTGTGAAGGATAATGAAATAAACTCTGATTGTTACGTGTGCATCTCAATGAGTTAATTAAAACTTTATCTAATTGGAGCTGTACCTGCTTACATTATATAAACAATGAAACATGTGTGTACTGGCTTTAATGAAGTAGACTAGAATAATTATTGTTTATCATTTGTATTGAATTTCTACCCTCTTTGACCTCACTATGACCGATATAATTAAACCAGCCTATGATTCCATTCATATAGAGGACTGGAAGAATTAGGAGAGGTGCTCTACATAAGCTCCTAACATAATGTATGTATCTTTTTTTCTTTTACTTTTAGCTGTTCTCTTCAGGGGTCACCACAGCAAATCATCTGCCTCCATCACACCCTATTCTCAGCATCTTCTTCTCTTTTCTCTTACACCAACTACCTTCATGTCCTCCTTCACCACATCCGTAAATCTTCTCTTTGGTCTTCCTCAAGGCTCTCTGTCTGGTAGTTCCAACCTCAGCATCCTACTACCAAAACACTCACTATCCCTCCTCTGTACATGTCGAAACTATCTCAATCTAGCCTCTCTGACTTTGTCTCCAAAACATCGTACATGTACTGTCCCTCCGATGTACTCATTCATGATCCTATCCATCCTTGTTACTCCCAAAAGAACCTCAACATTTTCATCTCTGCTACCCCCAGCTCTGCCTCTTGTCTTTTCCTTTCATTCTTGCTGATACCCTCATATCACGTATCACACTGGACATGTTTCTCCAACCATTCCAACCTGCCTGCACACATTTCTTCACCTGTTTTCCACATTCACCATTGCTCTGGACTGTTGAGCCTAAGTACTTAAAATCCTCCACTTTCTTATCTCTGCTCCCTGCAACCTCACCGGGTCCTTCACATTCACTCACATGCATTCCGTCTGACTGAGGCTAACCTTAATTCCTCTCCTCTTCAGAGCATACGTCCACCTCTCTAGATTTTCCTCCACTTGTTCTCTTCTCTCACTACAAATCACAATGTCACCTGCAAACATCGTAGTCCATGGAAATTCTTGTCTAATCTCGTCTGTCAGCCTGTCCATCACCATAACAAACAAGGGGCTCAGAGCTGAATCTTGATGCAGTCCCACCTCCACCTTGAACTCTTCTGTCACACCGACAGCACACCTCACCACTATTACATCTCTCATACATGTCCTGCGCCACTCTAGCATACTTTTCTGCCACTTCAGACTTCCTCTGTTTTCTTCAGATCTGCAAAGCATATCCATAACCAATCACATCGTGCATACAAACTGTCCACTAGTATTTATTTTCGCGTTAATGATAATGGCTAAGGTTTGAAAATACGTGCATGGGAAATGTGATGTAAAGCCGATTAGATAAGCTTTGGGCACTGCGAGGGTTAAGCATTATCCACTCAGGGTGTTTATTAATCACCCAGTATCAGTCCAAATAAGTTCAGAGTAATCTCACGTGGTATATACTAATGGACATTATCAACCGAGCAAACTCAGGATAATGCTTGAATCAGAACTGTAGACAAGTGCCTGCCTGCTGTTATCTTCTGTTAAGAGAAGATTTTTGTAAGACACGTGTGTTATTACATTAAAGGCCACACATATTCAAAGTAATCTGTCCTCAGAAAAAAATGCTGATAAGTGAACATTTCTTTTCCACCTGCCATGTGAGGCTGAATCCACCGCAGAGCATCACTTTCAAAATGTCTCTTCAAAGGACATTGGTGTAGACATCCCACCAGTCTCTCCCTCTCTGATGTAAAATGAGGTTTAGGATATTGTATTTTCCCCAAATTTTAATGTGGTGAACATTTTTTAACTTTTTTTTTTTTTTTTTTTAGTGAATTTCAACACACCAGTGATGGAGCAGCAACTGGTCACACTTCTTTTTTTCACAGGTGAGGTGTGTGTGTGTGTGTGTGTGTGTGTGTGTGTGTGTGTGTGTGTGTGTGTGCGTGTCCTAGCGATATGACCACAGGACTTAAACATTAATTATTTTATTTATGGGAAACTCAAACTAAACTCAGTTAGATTTGATCCATAAACATTTGAAGAGGCAGAGTTTTTGAAATGTTATCATTGTACACCACCACAGTGGATTTGGGATGAATAAGTGTGTGATTGAAGTTTTGACTTTCAGCTGCAATTTAATAGATTTTACAAAGTAAAACAGAAGATTCTAACAACAGTACTGCAGTAGCCTTTTACAGTGTCCCGTAGGCCACTATTAGACTGAAAAAAATAGCTAAACATTAGAACTGGCTAAATCTCAGAAATAATGTGTTACGATTGCAATACCAAAAGATCTAAAAGACCATGGAAGACAACTAAATTGGACGATTATATAATTATTTCCTTGGTGAAGAAAAACCCTTTCACAACCTCGAGTCAAGCGAATAGGTAGGACACTAAAAATTGGAATGCTATCTGCAGAAGGTTAATGTGAAGCAGGTCTGGAGAGGCATGAGGGAGATCATAGGTCAGGAGAAGAAGGGTGGGTCACTTCCTAATGGGAGACCAGTACAGTTGGACTTTATTGGTTTGTGGACTGGTGCAACCTCAATTATCTCCAGTTGAATATGTGCAAAACAAAGGAGATGGTGATTACTTTCCAAAAGAAGAGATCCGCACCGCCTCCAGTCAACGCTGGCAGCATGGAGAAAGAGGTTGTTTTGAACTTCTAGTCCCTGGGTACTTTTTACCAGACTGTGGTGGCTAGCACGCTCTTCTTTGGTGGGGTGTGCTGAGGAGAGTGTGCTCACTCTAGGGACAGGAACCGACTGAACAAACTGAGTTAGACTCAGTTAAGCAGCTGGTTGAGGTAAGGATGCTCAGAAACCTGAAGTGTATCCTGGACGATATCTCTCACCCACCACACAACCTTCAGATAAAGACTGTGCTACAGACCTCCACAGTGCAGGACTGAACTCAGCAGAAAGTCACTTTTCTTCTTCTTCTTCTTCTTTTCCTTTCAGCTGTTCCCTTCAGGGGTCACCACAACGAATCATCTGCCTCAGTCTCACCCTATCCTCTGCTTCTTCTACTCTTACTCCAACTACCTTCATGCAGTGCTGTAGTGGTGGGTACATGCCAGTACACGCCATGTACCCACTTGTTTTAGTGACTGAGTTGCATGTACTGACTTAATTTGGTCTACTTTATGGTTGATCAATCTAAATTTCCGTGACTATGTAAATAAAAAGCAGAGATGAAGTACTGAATAGTTTCAAAGCCAAGGCTGCACCCTCCCCTTCGTGGGCAGAGGTGCTGCTGCAGGCCACGGTGGCATCGCTGCCATTGTATACTCACTTATTTTTTTGACCACTACAGCACTGGCGTCATGTACTCCTTCACCACATCCAGAAATCTTCTCTTTGGTCTTCCTCGAGGCCAGGGGTGTCAAACTCGTGCCACAAAGGGCCATGTGGCTGCAGGTTTTTGTTTCAACCAAGCAGCAGCACAACTGACTTGGCTCATTCAAACAACTGATAAGAGTTTTCAGGTATTTGATTGGTCAGTCTGGCTAATTCAAACAACTGATAAGAGTCTTCAGGCAGTTTATTGGTCAATGTGTGTGCTCTGTCCAGAGACTGACCAATCAAACGCCTGAAGACTCTTATCAGTTGTTTGAATGAGCCAAGTCAGGTGTACTGATGCTTGGTTGAAACAAAAAACCTGCAGCCACATGGCCCTTTGTGGCACGAGTTTCACACCCCTGCTCTAGGCCTTCTGCCTGGTAGTTCCAACCTCAGCATCCTACTACCAATATACTCACTATCCCTCCTTTGTCCAAACCATCTCAATCTAGCCTCTCTGACTTTGTCTCCAAAACCTCTTACATGTGCTGTCCCTCTGATGTACTCTTTCCTGATTCTATTCATCCTTGTTACTCCCAAAAAGAATCTCAACATTTTCATCTCTGCTACCTCCAGCTCTGCCTCCTGTCTTTTCCCCAGTGCCACTGTTTCTAAACCATATGACATCGCTGGCCTCAACACTGTCTTGTACACTTTTCCTTTCATTCTTGCCGATACCTTTCAATCACACATCACACTGGACACTTTTCTCCAACCATTCCAACTTGCCTGCACATGCTTCTTCACCTCTTTTCCACACAGGTCCCACCTCCACCTTGAACTCTTCTGTCACACCGACAGCACACCGCACCACTGTCTTACATCTCTTATACATGTCCTGCACCACTCTAACATACTTCTCTGCAATACCACAGTTCCTCTCTCGGCACCATCCTATACTTTCTCCAGATCCACAAAGGCACAATGCAGCTCCCTCTGACCTTATATGTACTTCTCTATTAACATCCTCAAAGCAAACACTGCATCTGTGGTGCTCTTTCTTGGCATGAAACCAAACTGTTGTTCACAAATGCTGTCCTCTGCCCTTAGTCTAGCTTCCACTATTCTTTCCCATAACTTCATCGTATGGCTCATCAACTTTATCCCTCTGTAGTTGCCACAACTCTGCACGTCTCCCTTATTCTTAAAAATGGGCACCAGCACACTTCTTTTCAATTCCTCCAGTATCTGCTCACTCTCTAAGACCTTGTTGAAAGTTCTTGTCAGGAAATCTACTGCTACCTCTCCTAGACACTTCCATACCTTCACCGGTATATCATCAGGACCAACTGCCTTTCCACTCTTCATCCTCTTCAATGTCCTCCTCACTTCACCCTTACTAATCTTTGCTACTTCCTGGTCCTCAACAGTCACCTCTTCTACTCTTTTTTTCTCTCTCATTTTCCTCATTCATCAGCTCTTCAAAGTACTCTTTCCATCTTCCCAGCACACTTCTGTCATTCGTCAATATATTTCCCACCCTGTCCTTAATCACTCTAACTTGCTGCATGTCTTTCCCATCTCTATTTCTCTGCTGTGCCAACCTGTATAAATCATTTTCTCCCTACTTATCATCCAACCTAGCATACAGGTCATCATACACCCGCAGTTTGGCCTTTGACACCGCTACCTTTGCCTTACGCTGTGACTCCCTGTACGTCTGTTTATTCTCTTCCAGTCCTCTCTATGTCCCACTTCTTCTTAGCTAACTTCTTTCTTTGTACACACTCCTGCACTTCCTCGTTCCACCAGCAAGTCTCCTTATATACTTTCCTTCCAGAGAACACCCCAAGTACTCTCCTACCTGTCTCCCTGATCACATTAGTCATGAAGTAATTTTGCTATTCTATTCTATTCATAAAGTGGTGACAGCCTTTTTAATAATCATCATCATCACCTATTCATCAGGACCAGCAGCCTCAGGTGTGTTAATTCGGCACTGTTCATTATGGACTATGGGATGAATGTACAACTGGGGGTCATTAAAAGTCATAGTCTTTATGGCCCTTTCCTTATTGTCCTTGTCGAAACGAGCATGAAAGTCATTCAGCTCATTGAGGAAGGACACATTCATGGTAGTTGGTGTTGAATTGCTGGGCTTGTAGTCAGTGATGGCCAGACCTGTAAGCTGTATAACCATCAGCGTGTTTCTGCCTCTTGCTAAAGGGTTGTGTCAGGAATGGCATCCGACGTAAAAACCTACGCCAAATCAAACATGTGAATCAGATGATTCGCTGTGGCGACCCCTGAAAAAGGGGAAAGCCAAATGTAGAAGAAGAAGTAGTCAGTAATGGCCAGAATACCCTCTCATATATGTACAATCGGCCTGTGAATCACCTGATCTGAAGGCTTTGTTTGCCTGCCTTCAGCATATTCTGTTCCTCCCTGTACATCCATGGTTTCTGATTAGGGTACGTTATGATTTGTTTCTCTGTGGTAACATTGTCAGTTATGGTGTTGATGTATTCCAATACTAAGTGAGTGTAAGAGTCAATATCTGTATTAGAGACATAGGTGGCCCAACTGGTGTAGTAGGAGACATGTTGGTTGAATTTAGGAAGGACTGACCTAAGGTTGGCATGACCCACTACAATGAATGCAGCTTCTGAGTGGGAAGTTTGTTGTTGGCTAATGGCTGCATGAAGTTCAGTCATAGCAAGCTTCACATTAGAGGATAAATATACAGCTGTTATTCCTGTGGAAGTAAACTCCCTTGGCAGATAAAAAGGTCTACACTTAACCACAAGAAACTTTAGATTAGCTGAGCAGTGTCTTCCAACAATGACAGAGTCTGTACACCAAGCCTTGTTGACGTAAATGCACAATCCTCCGACTTTTGTCTTACCAGAGTTATCTGCTATTCTGTTCGGAGAATGTGGCACCCGGATAGCTCGATAGCATTGTCGGGTATTCCACTGTGTAGCCATGTTTCTCTGAATATCATGATATTACAGTTCATAAGCTTCCTGTTGTCTGTGATCCAAAGTCGTAACTCATCCATTTTATATAACAAGGACCGCACATTATCGAGAAAAATTGTGGGTAAAGAAAGCCAATGAGTTGAATATCTTTTTTTTAACAGATTCAACACTGAGGATACTGCTCAGCCCCCTTCTAACTCATCAGGAGAAACAATGAAACCCCCTCTTCCATACCACCCTCTGTCCCTCCCTCTCCTTACTGCACCTCTGTCTCCTGTGATAAAACTGACACCCTCCACCACCTGTGTTTAATAAGAGGAAGTTAATAAGCATCCGATCTGGAATGTCCTTTACATATTTCTCAACTTAATAAAGTTGATGTCTCTCATCTGGTTTTGCTGTTATATATATATATATATATATATATATATATATATATATATATATATATATATATGGGAGTCGCCACAGCGAATCATCTGATTCGCACGTTTGATTTGGCAGAGGTTTTTACGTCGGATGCCCTTCCTGTCACAACCCTTTTTAGCAAGGGACAGAAACACACTGACGACTTTGCAGCCTACTCTTTACGAAAGTCAGCAATGGTTCTTTTACATGCCTCACACCATAGACAGTGAGAGACATGGCCCGCCTTTGATAACACAGTTAGCTGCACTGGGGGGGGGGGCAGTGACAACCATGTGGAGAGTGGGACTCGAACCCTCAACCTTTGGATCAGCGATCCAGCGCCCTATACCACTAGACCACCACTGCCCCATATACATATATATATATATATATATATATATATATATATATATATATATATATATATATATATATATATATATATATATATATATATATATATATATATATATATATATATATATATACATATATATACATATATATACATATATATACATATATATACATATATACATATATATATATATACATATATACACACACACACACACACACTATAAGTAAGACATAAACCAAGAGAGGGTGATACCCTTAACTCCAACAACATTTTTTTTTGGTCAAGGAGAATCGTGTGATCAATAGTGTTAAAGGCTGCAATAAGATCAAGACACAGCTGTGGATGGAGGTTTGATATCTTGTAGAGGTTTGATATTGGTCTATAGTTGGACAGCTGAAAACTCAATTTCTGTAGAAAGTGAACATAGGTAAATCTCAGCCTTCACAATATTATTTTCAATATTGTAATAAATATAATTTTTAATACTTTCATAGATATTATTTCACGTATACAGTACTTACTAAAAACTTTACTAATTAATTTATACAGGAAAGATAAAATGTAAATGAATTGCACTTTCACACTCGGATAACCTTACACAAAAACTTTAAAATGTCTTTTCTATAGGAATGATCCCTCATCTTCTGGTAGTTTCTTTTAAGTACAAACTGATCCAGCAAGGCAAAAAATGGAGTGATGCTCAGACATATTGCCGCATCCATTATCGCGCCGACCTTGTTGTCTTCCATAGCAGTGGTGACATGGTCCAACTTCAGGATGAGATGCATAAACAACAGATCACTTCCAGTGCTTGGATTGGACTGTATGGAAAAATTATCAGCTGGTACTGGTCCATGGGAAATGAGCCACTGGGAAGTATGACAGACTGGGGTTCATCGCAGCCTAATAATGGGGCTGGTAATGAGTGGTGTGGGGTGACAAGTCCAACTGGATGGCTTGACAGACCCTGTAGCAGTTTATATCCCTCTCTGTGCTTTGATGGTGAGCAACAATGTGCCAGTAGAAAAGGTTTTCTTATTAAAACACCGTAAGCTATGTTCTCTCAATGCTCTTATTAAACTTAATTCATAAAACACATAAAGTGCACTTTGTAAATAAGATACTGATGTTCTTAGTTTTATATTCCAATTGGTTTGGCATAAATAAAACATTTTCCTTATAATGAATCTATGTGATAATAAAGTGTTTTTATTCTCACAGAATCTAAAATTGGTGTTCAGAGGTATGTTTATATCTCAAATCGTATGTCATGGTATGAAGCTCAGGTGTACTGCAGAAACCACTATACAGATTTGGCAAGTGCGAGAGATGCAACAGAAAACTCTGTTCTAGCAGGACTGACCTCTGGCTGGACTTGGTTTGGTCTAAGCAGAGACTCCTGGAAGTGGATAAATCAATCCCCCATTTCTACCATCACCTGGATGTATGGAGAACCCAATATTGTCCAGTTTGAGCAAACCTGTGGTTATATAAGTAATGGAAAAGCTGGTGATGCACTGTGCTCAGACATCATGCCTTTTGTTTGTTACTCAGGTAAGTTAAAGATTTATTCACTCTCATATTTAATTAAATAAAAGGTTTAAAGGTATCAGTTTCATTGTGTTCACATTCATATTTGTATCTTTACATTTCTACATTCAGAAATCATGGGAAAGCAACACATCATGAGGATGGAGGTGAGGTCCGACAAGGATGTGAATGATCCTGCAGTAATGGATGCCATCATGAAACAGGTGAGTCTCATCCTCACCAAGACTCCACTTGTAATGTACCGTCTCCTCCTCATTACTGCAGCCACAACCAGAGTCTTCATCAAGCTCTTACAATTATACACCGTCCTGGAATCTCAACCTAACTGTTGGGTTCAGTTTCGGAAGCATTTTCACAGGAGATGAGTCTGGCTATTCTGGATTATTCACTAATAAGAATTTTCTTCTCTATTTCAGATCGAGCAGAAACTGGAGGAACGCGGGCTGGCAGGGATTGTCATGGTGAAATGGAGCGTGCAACAAGACGGAAAAGTGTTTCTCAAGAATAAAGAAAAGAAAGCTACAGAAAAACATGAAGTCTAATGCTGCAATCCATTTTATCCTTTCTAGTTGGCTACGGCCCTTTACTTCACATGCCACATGCTTTCAGATAGTGTAGGGCAACTGTCTCTCCAATTAAAGCCTTTTTAAATAAAGATTCCAAACAGTGTAGTACAAGTAAATTCCCAAAATATGTTGAAAATGGCTCCGTCACAAAAATCCAATCAATATCAGGACTAAGCTTAAGCTTAGCCCTAAACTTAACCTTTACCCCACCTAAAGATTTCAACCCAGTGGAAGGCAAGTCGGGTAAATCTAAAGGGTGTAAATGAGATGGTCTGAAATTTAGATGGTAGGATTTTGTAGCACTCTAGTCATTTTCATAGTGAGCTATGTGCTCACTCTGGGAAACTTAATGAGAGGTAGTTTACTGTTAAAGGGACCGTGATCGGAAAAATATGTTTCAGTTACTTTCTAAGGTCATATTTATATTTATAACTTCACTGTGTGTCTCTCTCCTCCAATGTATTGATTCAAATAAAGTGTGTTTCAGAAGTTGTGTTTAGTTTTGTAGAGAAAATGTTCATGAACCTCAAATGTCAAGAAATTCTAATTTCCCATAAAATCATTTGTGTAAATATGTAAACCCAAATCTTTATTTCCTCACTTCAATTCTAATTTTTATTTGATTCATAAGTGTGTGAGAGTTGTACTTAAATATTTTTATTGCTTTGCTTATCATGATTATGAAGTAATCATTCTATTCCTGATTAAGTCAAGTTCATGGACTGTGTGATGAAAGAGGAAGTGAATAATGTGCAGGATATTTCCCTCTGTCCCGAGAAGAAGATGCAGAGGACAGGGTGAGATGGAGGCAGATGATTCACTGTGGCAACCCCTGAAGGGAACAGAAGAATTTTCACTGTGTTTAGGATTTTACTGATATAGAAAATCTGATGATTATGAGCATCTTTAAATGTAAACTTTTTTTATATTATTACAGTGCAAAATTAGTAACTGTCTTTAAATTATAAACAGCATTTAAATAAATCGAGAAACCAAATTTTGTGCCCTGTCATTTATTAAGAATTTATTAACTTCATGAGTAGTTCATCTGAATAATAAACAAACTGTATAATTCAAGTTAATTAATTAGTTAGTTAATTAAATAAAGTCTGCCCCCTACTTACGAAGACATTTCCGTCCTGGGGATACGAAAACAACCCCCTCTTACGAAAAGAAATTCAAACGCATCAATCAAAATTTCACACGATGTGCGAGTTGCTCTCTCATTGGCTGTCCCTCAACATCCCGCCCCGCTGGCCTCCCATTGGCTCGGAGGGATGACGCAGAACCAGAAGGAGACCTTAAAGCAGAAATACAGTGAGGACTTCTGATCTTTCTTACTGTAATTCCGAGAGAGATAGAAGGAAGCTTAACTCTTTAGTTTAGTTTTTTAAGTTGTTTAATTCAGTAAATGTTTAATAAATGTGGGCTCATTTGAGCTCATCTGGAATTCCGATCCCTCAAGGAATCAAGTTAAAGTTGAGTTTTGACCTTCCAACTGTCAAGCAGGGAATGCGCTTTGAATTCCACGTCTTGTGGGTGTGGCCCGCAGCGCGCAAGAGAGAGAGACAGACAGGTGTGTGTTAATGTTTAATAATGGTTTAATTAATAAATATGTTAATTAAATGGTTTAATATGTTAATAAAATGTTTAAATGGTTTAATAAATAATTTTATTTTAACACATTTCATACAAATTGGTGCACTTTTATCATTTTTAAAGGGTTTATGGGGTTTATCCAGTCCAAAGACTGGAGCCTTGGAACGAATTTGGCGTTGAACATGTAAAAATGCGACCCCTACTGACGAAATCGGCTGTGGAACGGATCAATTTCGTAGGTAGGGGCTGACTGTAAATTGTTCTAAAATGCCAATGGTGCATGGTGGCATAGTGGTTAGCATGTCTGCCTCACAACAAGAAGGAGTTTGAGTACCAAGCTTTGTAAGGGCGATCCTGTGTGTAGTTGGCAGGTTCTCCCTTTGCTTGTGTGGGTTTCCTCCCACAGTCCAATAACATGTACATTAGACTGACTGGCAGTTCCAAATTGCCCTTAGGTGTCCGAGTGAGTGTGAATAGTGTATTGGCCCTGTATTGGCCTGGCAAGCTGTTCAGAATGCACCTTAGCCTACTCTGGGTCAAGGTGACATGGGCACCAATCTACTGGTGACCTTAATTGCGAGAAAGTCGCTGATAATATGAATGAATTAATTAATTAATTAATCAAAAAATTTAATTTAATGAAACTTCTAGTGTTCATTTATCCAAACAAAGAGAACGGCTGCATATGTAAATACGGTGAGTAAAACATTTTTCTGTTAGCTTAAGAAAGTTTGACTAATCCTGCACCTCCTAGTCTATACCATTGATTGTTGAAATGTTAATCATTTTCTTTCAGCTGCTCCCTTCAGGGGTCGCCACAGCAAATCATCCATCTCCATCTCACTCTAAATTCAGACTTCCTCATGCAATACCACAGTTCCTCTCTCATCACCCCATCACAGGGGTTGGGAATCTTTTTGACTAAGAGCCAAAAAAAAAAAAATTTAATCTAATCTTCTGAGAGCCAAATATATTTTTTAATACCGAGACCAACAATTTTAGAGTATAATACGACTCTGGGTTTATTTTAAACATGGTCATAATGAAGTTAGAAAAGTTAAGTTAATAAGAAAAGTACTTCTTACTATTAATGCGACTTCTGGTGCTGCATGGTTTTGCAGATAACTTTGTAATCTAGTTGATACGTGCTGAAGTGCAGCTGGTGGGTCTTGATGCTTTTCGGGTGCAACATGATTTATTTCTGAAACAATCCTAACTTTACAATACACCAGGTAATACAATTACAGCACATGAGAAATGACAATATAATATGGCATAATCTGACCTGACACCCGGACGCTTTTACTCACGGTCACCAAAAGCCCAGTAGGATCCTTTGTCACAATAGAGTTCAATAAAGATTTCCAAATGTTTCCAGTTTTTAGTCCCATTTGATTCTGCAGGCATCTGCGTTTTAAAGTCTGTAGAACACTGCAAATATTTCACAAACTGGTCAAATGTTCTGTATCATACAGCGAATTGTCCACTGTTCACAGATTCTTCGGTATGCATTAATAGGAACAGGCCTTTCCATCGAACTGCTAATACTCGCTCTGGTTTCTCACTCATGATGTAAACGTTCTCTCCTGAGTGGGTACGTTGGTACCATTTGAGATTACTGGTTCTTGTGACGTCCTTCCCACAATCCAAGCATTTATACAGCTTTGATCCAGAAGCAGCAGGAGTTTGTGGAGATTCTCCTTCCAGAGCATGGACTGCACTCGAATTTAGTTATAAAGGGTGTACAGAATCAGGACTCTGTAATGATGATCTCCTCAAGTCCTCCTTGGTGGACCTCTGGTTCCATCCCACATAGCTGACTCACAGTCAGTATGACACTCCCTTAACACCCAAATCTTACAAGTCTTTCACACATACATGAATTCCCAAGTTTCTTTCATTAAACCAAGAGGCAGACTTTTATACCTTTACAAGGTCCACAAATTAAAATCTCTTCACTAGAGCTTCTACACCAATTTCTATCTCTGGACAAACTTGTCTTAAGTATACAGCATTTCACTGACACCACTGACTACTGATGACTGGAGTATATTTTTGCAACTGAGCTTGCCTTCCTTATATAGGAAGCTACCTAATTACTTCAAATTTACTCTAATCACTTGATAAGACATACCTGGTGTCCCTGGCACAGTCCAAAGAAGTGTCTTTAAACAATCATGACACCCTTCAGGCAGTCAGTCATCACATCATACAGATATATATTCTTCAGTAACCCATTTCAGTTCACCTCGGATTTACTGGGAAAGCCCAAGAGTGGCAGACTCAGATGATCACAAGCAGAAGTTGAAGAGTGCATCAAACAGGCAAATAGTGACCCTGAGAGAACCATGCCACTAGAAGAACCCCCGTATTCAGAAGAGGTGCCAGATCCTGAAACACCTTTTGACCTGTCTGACCTGCACTTCGAATTAATCAAGAATGTCGTCAGAAGTGCAAGATCAAGTTCTGCTCCAGGACCATCAGGAACTACATACAAGAGCAACAAGAATTGCCCGAAGCTTCTCAACCATCTCTGTAGGCTTCTCTGCACTATCTGGAAGAAAAAGCAGCTACCAGCAGCATGGACTCTGGCAGAAGGCTGTTTTGTACCGAAAGAGCTGAACTCTACAAAGCTGGATGAATTCAGGGAAATCTCGTTGCTGGACAGAGAAGGAAAGATCTTTTGGTCTGTGGTAGCTAAAAGACTGACCACCTTTCTCCTAATCAACAAATACATTGATACCAATGTCCAGAAAGGAGGCGTCCCCGGCCACTCAGGATGCTTAGAGCACACAGCTTCGGTAAGCCAGCTGATCAAAGAAGCTAGGAGCAACAAGAAGGACCTAGCAGTTGTATGGCTGGACATTGCCAAGTCCTACTGATTGAGAAAGCTCTGCAGCAGTACCACATTCCAACAGAGGTCGTGAAGCTGGTCATGAGCCATCTCCCTAACATCAAGATGTGATTTACCGTGAACAACTTCACAACAGGCTGGCGAAGACTGGAGCAGGGCATCATGGCAGGGTGCACAGTATCAGTGGTATTATTTGTGGCAGCCATGAACATGCTCCTGAAGGCAGGAGTTAGGCAGTGGACCAAAAGCTGTAGATGGAACTAGGCACCCATCAAGCAGAGCCTTCATGGATGACATCACCACCATGACTGAGTCAATAGTGGGATCCCGGTGGATTCTCACAGCCCTGGAAAAGATGGTGAACTGGACCAGAATAAAAATCAAGCCAACCAAGTCAGGAAGCCTGATAATTAGTAAAGGCAAACTTGGATCACATGTCTTCATCATCCAAGGCAAGCAGATTCCCACCACCCAGGATGAGAGCATAAAGTGCCTAGGAAAACATTTTGACCAGTCGCTGGCAAACCTGAACGACAGCAAAGACGTCCAGAAAGTGCTGAAGACGTGGTTTCATGCAATAGATGAAAGTCATCTTCAGGACCGCTTCAAAGCATGGTGCTTCCAGTACAGAATAGTTCCAAGACTGCAATGGCCATTCCAGCTTTATGACGTGGCCTTATCGACAGTAGAGTCAATGGAACGACAGTGTAGCAGATTTTTCTGCAAGTGGCTCGGGGTTCCACCAAGCGACAGAACTGTAAACCTCTACAGTAGGTCAGCCAAACTCAGCTTACCACTGTCATCGGTAATTGAAGAATTCCAAACTGCAAAAGTTCAAGCTGTTTCGACCTTGCGCTTATCAAAAGACTCAGCAATTCACCATGCAGGAGACGCTGTGAAGACTGGTAGAAAGTGGAATCCTAATAAAGCAGTCCAGGTCGTTGAGGAGGACCTATGCCATTAAGAGTTAGTGGGAACAGTTTGCAAAGGATGATTGGGCCTTGGCAACTATGGTGAGAAGCGGTGGAGCATGGCTGATAACAAAACGAGAAGAGACTTGATAGTCCAGCAATCTAGAAAGAAAGCAGAACATGACAGGTACGTAAGGGCAGTCGGGTTAGGAAGCCAAGGAAGCTGGACCAGATGGGAAGCAGCCCTCGAATGGCCATTAAACTGGAAGGCCATATGGTCTATAGACCAAGGACGACTGAGTTTCCTACTCCATGCTGTATCTGACCTGCTACCTATGCCTTCCAACTTGCACATTTGGGGTAAGGAAGGAGACGCTTCATGCTTTCTATGTAAAGTCATCAACTGCGCCCTAAACCACATCCTTTCAGCATGTCCCAAGGCTCTAGAGGAGGGGAGGTACAGGTGGAGACACAACAGTGTTCTCTGAGAGATTGCTATAGTCATAGACCAGTGCAGAGTGGAGGCCAACCACCAGAACAAAGGTAACATTTTAAAACCCGTATAGTTAATAAAAGAAGTAGACAAGTCCAAGTCCAGCAGGTCTGCAAGAACTAGATCGATCTTGTCTACAGCCTCCGATTGGCAACTTGATGTCGATGTGCAGAAGAAGCTATGATTCCCAAAAGAGACAGGAGTCACTACAGCAATGCAGCCGTGAGGATGGGCACAAACAAGTGTCCGTTCTCACGCCGGTCCCAAGCCTGGATAAATGCAGAAGGTTGCAACAGGAAAGGCATCCGGGGTAAAACTTTTCCCAAAATACACCATGCGAACTGCAAATACTAATTTCATACTGGATTGGTCGAGGCCAGGGTTAACAATGACCGCCATCAGTGCTGTCAACCAACAGGGTGCTGGTGGAAATTGGACTACTGTTGGTCGAAGAAGGAGAGGCCGAAGAAGGAGAGGCGAGAGGCGTGTCCGTAGGCAGAGAGAGAAGAGGAAAGGCAGGAGTCTAGGACTGAGAGTAGGGACTTTGAATGTTGGAACTATGGCAGGAAAAGGTAGAGAGCTTTCTGACATGATGCAGAGGAGGAAGATAAGATAAGATACAGCTTTATTAATCTCACAATGGAGAAATTCACTGTTACAGGCTCTTGAAGTACCATCAGTAGGGGGTGCAAAATAGCTTAGAAAGGTGTAACATCCTTGAGTTATTGAGTGAATAGAACAGAACAATAAAATATAAAATAGAAATATATATATATATATATATATATATATATATATATATATATATATATATACACATACACACATAAAGAGACGATTCATGGATGTGGTGAAAGAGGAGATGAAGGCAGTTGGTGTTAGAGAAGAAGATGCAGGGGATAGGGTGAGATGGAGGCAGATGATTCGCTGTGGCGACCCCTGAAGGGAAAAGCCGAAAGGAAAAGAAGATATATATATACATACATACATACATACAAATACATATATACATATATATTATATAAGTAAATAAATAGGTACATAAATAGTATAAAAGTAATATACAATAAAAAAAACTTTGTAGACTGGTTGATATTCAAGTGTACATGTATCTGAGGGCAGAGTAGATGGATCGATATGGTTCACAGTCAGTGGGATAGATGTGGTTGATTAAAGTGCACGGGCTTTTATTGCACATAACCGTTTTTTTCACAGACAGTTACAAAGTGGCGCTGCTCAGCTTCTCTACAGTCTGGTGCAGTGGGTGAGAGCTGTTGACCATGATGGATGTGAACCTCTGCCCTTAGTCTAGCTTCCAATATTCTTTCCCATAACTTCATCGTATGGCTCATCAACTTTATCCCTCTGTAGTTGCCACAACTCTGCACAGCTCCCTTGTTCTTAAAAATGGGCACGAGCACACTTCTCCATTCCTCTGGCTTCTGCTCACTCTCTAAGACCTTGTTCAATATTCTTGTCAGAAAATCTACTGCTACCTCGCCTAGACACTTCCATACTTCCACAGGTATGTCATCAGGACCAACTACCTTTCCACTCTTCATCCTCTTCAATGCCCTCCTCACATCACCCTTACTAATATTTGCTACTTCTTGGTTCCAATAGTCACCTCTTCTACTCTTTTTTCTCTCTCTCATTTTCCTCATTCATCAGCTCTTCAAAAATAAGAAACAATTTTCTTCCTCCTTACTGTCCAGCCTAGCAGACAAGTCATAAACACCCTCTGTTTGGCCTTTGAAACCACTACCTTAGCCTTACGCTGTGTCTCCCTGTACTCCTGTTTACTCTCTTCGGTCCTCTCAATGTCCCACTTCTTCTGAGCTAATCTATTTCTTTGTATACACACCTGCACTTCCTCATTCCATCACCAAGTCTCCTTATCTACTGTCCTTCCAGAGGACACGCCAAGAACTCTCCTACCCGTCTCCCTGATCACATTATCTGCAGTTGTCCAGTCATCTGGAAGCACTTCCGAACCACCCAAAGCCTGTTTCAACACAGAAACAACACGAAACTCTTCCTTTATCAGCTTCCACCACTTTGTCTTCTGCTCTGCCTTTGCCTTCTTCACGTTCCTCACCATCAGCATCATCCTGCACACCACCTTCCTGTGCTGTTTGGCAACACCCTCACCCACTACTGCTTTGCAGTCACTGACTTCCTTCAAATTACATCGCCTACACAGGATGTAGTCTACATGTGTGTTCCTACCTCCACTTTTATAAGTCACCCTATGTTCCTGTGTCTTCTTTTTTCACCACAGCGATTTCCATCATTTTTGCAAAATATATCAACATCTGTCCTTCTGTGTTCCTCTCCTGGATACCAAACCTGCCCATCACTTCCTCGTCCCCTCTGTTGCCTGCACCAACATGTCCATTGAAGTCTGTCCCAATAACCACTCTTTCACCTCTGGGGGTACTCTGCATCACTTCATCTAACTCACTCCAGAATCTCTCCTTCTCTTCTAGCTCACATCCTGCCTGTGAGGCATAAGCACTAACAACATTGAACATCACGCCTTCAATTTCTAACTTGAGACTCATTACTCTGTCTGACACTCGAACATTCCTGACAAACACCTCTTTTCTGATGACTCCTATTCCATTTCTCTTCCCATCCACACCGTGATAAAACAGCTGCTCCTAAGCTTCTTGCCTTGCTACCTTTCCACCTGGTCTCTTGAACACACAGTATGTCCACCTTCGTCACCCCCGCGCCATGATTCTGATCAGCGGGGACTTTAACCACGCCTCTCTCTCCGCCTCTCACTGGATGTTCACGCAGTACGAGAAAAGCACCACAAGAGACAACAAAACGCTGGACTTGCTGTATGCTAATGTGAAGGACGCTTACAGCTCCACCCTCCTCCCTCCACTGGGATGCTCAGATCACAACCTCATCTACCTGCTCCCCCAATACACACCCAGGGTGCGAAAGGAACCTGTGCAGAAGAGGTCTGTGAAAGTGTGGACTGAGGAGACCAATGAGAGGCTTAGGGACTGTTTCCAGACCACAGACTGGAGCATGCTCTGTGACTCCTTTGGTGATGACATCGATGGCCTCACACGCTGTATGACCGATTACATGAACTTCTGCGTGGACAGCACTGTGCCAACACGGAGGGTACGGTGCTTCCCCAACAACCACCCGTGGGTCACCCCTGAGCTTAAAGTCCTCCTGAACCAGAAGAAAGGGGCTTTCATCTCGGGGGATAGGGAAGAGCAGAAGATCTCGGGGGATAGAGAGGAGCAGAAGATGGTCCAGTGTGAGCTCCAGTGGAGGATCAGGAGGGCCAAGAAGGACTATGGGAAGAAGATGGAGGAGAAACTGGCTCAGAACAATGTGCGGGACATCTGGAGAGGACGAAAGACCATGTCTGGATTTGGGTAGAGTGTCAGAGGGACAGCTGATGGTGAGCGGTGCTGGGCGGATGAATTAAACTGTTACTTCAACAGGTTTGATTCTCCCCCCCTCCCCCTCTGCCCCCCCCCCACACACACACACACACGTCTCCAGGCCAGCAGACACTTCCCCCCTCCCTAGGCCAACTTCACTCGACTGCTGCAGCCCTACAGACACATCCTCCTCCCTCTGCAGCCCACCCCAGTCCCTTCTCTCCCTCACATCAGACCAAGTGAGGAGACAGTTGAGGCGACTAAATCAGAGGAAATCTGCAGGACCAGATGGCATCAGTCTCAACCTACTGAGGACCTGTGCGGACCAGCTCTGTGAGGTCCTGTGCCAACTGTACAACCTGAGCCTCAGCCTGGAGAAGGTTCCCGTCCTGTGGAAGACCTCCTGTGTGGTCCCGGTTCCCAAAACAGCTCAAGCGAAGGAACCGGCCCACTACAGACCTGTCGCCCTGACTTCCCACCTCATGAAGACCATGGAGAGGCTCCTCCTCGAACACCTCCGCTCTATGGTGAGCCCCACCCTAGACCCGCTGCAGTTTGCCTACAGGCCCAACATCAGGGTGGAAGACGCCATCATCTACCTTCTGCAGCGTGCGCTCACCCACCTGGAGATCGCCGGTAGCGCTGTGAGGGTCATGGTCTTTGACTTCTCCAGCACCTTCAACACCATCAGGGCCAGTGCTTCTGCGGGGGAAGCTGGAGGACACAGGAGTGGACGGACATCTTGCTGCCTGGATCATGGACTACCTCACTGACCGTCCACAGTATGTGCGGCTGCGTGGCTGTGAGTCAAAGGTGGCAGTCTGCAGCACGGGGGCACCCCAGGGCACCATCCTCTCACCCTTCCTTTTCACCATTTACACCCCGGACTTCACCTACAACACACACAGCTGCCACGTCCAGAAGTTCTCTGATGACTCCGCCATCGTGGGTCGTGTGTCAGAGGGAAACGAGCTGGAGTACCGGTCTGTCATCGTCGACTTTGTGGACTGGTGTGAGCGCAACCACCTGTGCTTGAACACTAGGAAGATGAAGGAGATAGTAGTCAACTTCAGGAGAAGCACTCTAACACACACACACACACACACACACACACACACACACACACACACACACACACACACGCACGCACACACTCACTGGTGAACATCCAGGGACAGGACATTGAGACAGTAGACAGTTTCAAGTACCTGGGCGTTCACCTCAACAATAAACTGGACTGGTCCCACAACACCAACGCCCTGTACAAGAAGGGCCAGAGTCGCCTCCACCTTCTGAGGAGACTTAGGTCCTTCGGATTATGCAGACCTCTGCTCAGGACATTTTATGACTCTGTGGTAGCCTCTGTAATCCTCTCCACTGCCGTCTGCTGGGCCACGGGCAGCACAGAGCGGGACAGAAAGAGACTGAACAAGCTGGTCAGGAGGGCCAGCTCTGTCCTAGGCTGCCCACTGGACTCTGTGGAGGAGGTGGGTGAGAGGAGGATGGTAGCCAAGCTCACATCCATCATGGTCAACAGCTCTCACCCACTGCAAGAGACTGTAGAGAAGCTGAGCAGCTCCTTCAGTGGACAACTGAGACATCCTCAGTGCAGGAAGGAGCGCTACCGCAGGTTTTTCATTCCCACCGCTGTCAGACTGTACAACGCCACTTTGTCTGTGAAAAAAAACGGTTATGTGCAATTAAAAACTCTGTGCACTTTAATCAACCACATCTACCCCACTGACTGTGAACCATATCAACCCATCTACTCTGCCCACAGATACATGTCGTCTTCTTCTTCTTCTTTTCCTTTCGGCTTTTCCCTTCAGGGGTCGCCACAGCGAATCATCTGCCTCCATCTCACCCTATCCTTTGCATCTTCTTCTCTTACACCAACGACCTTCATGTCCTCTTTCACCACATCCATGAATCGTCTCTTTGGTCTTCCTCTAGGCCTTTTGCCTGGTAGTTCCAGCCTCAGCATCCTATTACCAATATACTCACTATCCCTCCTCTGTACATGTCCAAACCATCTCAATCTAGCCTCTCTGACTTTGTCTCCAAAACGTCTTACATGTGCTGTCCCTCTGATGTGCTCATTCCTAATCCTATCCATCCTCGTTACTCCCAAAAAGAACCTCAACATTTTCATCTCTGCTACCTCCAGCTCTGCCTCCTGTCTTTTCCCCAGGGCTACTGTTTCTAACCCATAAAACATCATTGGCCTCAACACCGTCTTGTACACTTTTCCTTTCATTCTTGCAGATACCCTCCTATCACACATCACACCGGACACTTTTCTCCAACCATTCCAACCTGCCTGCACACGCTTCTTGGCCTCTTTTCCACACTCTCCATTGCTCTGGATTGTTGAGCCTAAGTACTTAAAATCCTCCACCTTTCTTATCTCTGCTCCTTGTAATCTCACTGTTCCTCTTGGGTCCTTGTCATTCATGCACATGTATTCTGTCTTACTGAGGCTAATCTTCATTCCCCTCCTTTCCAGGGCATACCTCCACCTCTCGAGATTTTCCTGCACTTGTTCTCTGCTCTCACTACAGATCACAATGTCATCTGCAAATATCATAGTCCATGGGGAATCTTGTCTAACCTCGTCTGTCAGCCTGTCCATCACCATAGCAAACAAGAAGGGGCTGAGAGCTGACCCTTGATGCAGTCCCACCTCCACCTTGAACTCTTGTGTCACACCGACAGCACACCTCACCACTGTCTTACATCTCTCATACATGTCCTGCACCACTCTAACATACTTCTCTGCCACTCCAGACTTCCTCATGCAATACCACAGTTCTTCTCTCGGCACCCTGTCATATGCTTTCTCCAGATCCACAAAGGCACAATGCAGCTCCCTCTGACCTTCTCTGTGCTTCTCCATTAACATCCTCAAGGCAAACACTGCATCTGTGGTGCTCTTTCTTGGCATGAAACCAAACTGTTGTTCACAAATGCTGTCCTCTGCCCTTAGTCTAGCTTCCACAATTCTTTCCCATAACTTCATCGTATGGCTCATCAACTTTATCCCTCTGTAGTTGCCACAACTCTGCACGTCTCCCTTGTTCTTAAAAATGGGCACCAGCACACTTCTCCTCCATTCCTCTGGTATCCTCTCACTCTCTAAGACCCTGTTGAATGTTCTTGTCAGAAAATCTACTGCTACCTCTCCTAGACACTTCCATACCTCCACCGGTATGTCATCAGGACCAACTGCCTTTCCATTCTTCATCCTCTTCAATGCCCTCCTCACTTCACCCTTTCTAATCTTTGCTACTTCCTGGTCCTCAACAGTCACCTCTTCTTCTCTTTTTTCTCTCTCTCATTTTCCTCATTCATCAGCTCTTCAAAGTACTCTTTCCATCTTCCCAGCACACTTCTGTCATCAGTCAGTACATTTCCCTCTCTGTCCTTTATCAATCTAACTTGCTGCATGTCCTTCCCATCTCTATTTCTCTGCTGTGCCAACCTGTATAAATCATTTTATCCCTCTTTACTTTCCAACCGAGCATACAAGTCATCAAACGCGCTCTGTTTGGCCTTTGACACTGCTACCTTTGCCTTACGCTGTGTCTCCCTGTACTCCTATTTACTCTCTTCGGTTTTCTCAATGTCCCACTTCTTCTTAGCTAATCTCTTCCTTTGTACACACTCCTGCACTTCCTCATTCCACCACCAAGTCTCCTTATCTACTTTCCTTCCAGATGACACACCAAGTATTCTCCTACCTGTCTCCCTGATCACATTAGCTGTAGTTGTCCAGTCATCTGGAAGCACTTCCTGACCACCCAAAGCCTGTTTCAACTCCTCCTTGAAGACAACCTGACACTCTTCCTTTTTCAGCTTCCACCACTTTGTCTTCTGTTCTGTCTTTGCCTTCTTCACCTTCCTCACCATCAGCATCATCCTGCACACCACCATCCTATGCTGTTTGGCAACACTCTCACCCGCTACTACTTTGCAGTCACTGACTTCCTTTAAATTACATCGCCTGCACAAGATGTAGTCTACCTGTGTGCTCCTACCTCCACTTTTATAAGTCACCCTATGCTCCTCTCTCTTCTGGAAGAAAGTATTCACCACAGCCATTTCCATCCTTTTTGCAAAATCTACCAACATCTGTCCTTCTGCGTTCCTGTCCTGGATACCAAACCTACCCATCACTTCCTCGTCCCCTCTGTTTCCTGCACCAACATGTCCATTGAAGTCTGCCCCGATGACCACTCTTTCACCTCTGGGGATACTCTGCATCACTTCATCTAACTCCCTCCAGTATCTCTCCTTCTCTTCTCGCTCACATCCTGTCTGTGGGGCATAAGCACTAACAACATTGACCATCACACCTTCAATTTCTAACTTGAGACTCATCACTCTGTCTGACACTCTTTTCACTTCTCGAACATTCCTAGCAAACTCCTCCTTCAAGATGACTCCGACTCCATTTCTCTTCCCATCCACACCATGATAAAATAGCTTAAACCCTGCTCCTATGCTTCTAGCCTTGTTACCTTTCCACCTGGTCTCCTGAACATACAGTATGTCCACCTTCCTCCTCTGCATCATGTCAGCTAGCTCTCTACCTTTTCCTGTCATAGTTCCAACGTTCAAAGTCCCGACTTTCAGTCCTAGACTCATGCCTTTCCTCTTCTCTCTCTGGCAACGGACACGCCTCCCGCCTCTCCTTCTTCGACGTCTTCGACCAACAGTAGTCCAATTTCCATCAGCACCCTGTTGGTTGACGGCACTGATGGCAGTCGTTGTTAACCCGGGCCTCGACCGATCCGGTATGTTACTCTTTCTTGTGATTCGCATAGTTTATTTGGCATTTGTTTTACGCCGGATGCCCTTCCTGACGCACCCTCTGCATTTATCCGGGCTTGGGACCGGCGTGAGGGAGAGACACTGGTTTGTGCCCCCCCCTTACGGCTGCATTTGCCCACAGATACATGTACACTTGAAAGGAGGCAGGTGTTCTTTAACTCTCTTTTGAGAGTGTTCATTGCAGCTTATTTTTTTGTGTTTTAAGTTGTTTAATTCAGTAAATGTTTAATAAATGTGGCGTACTCTGCCGAATGTGAGCAAAAAACGTGGCTCATCCGGACCTCCGATCCCTCAAGGAAACAAGTTAATGTTGAGTCTGGACCTCCGATCTGTTAAGCAGGGGAGAGTGCTTTGAATACCCCGTCTCAAAATCTCCGGCGTCGCTGATTAATTTCGTAAGTAGAAGGCCGACTGTATTAGCAATTGGGCTGTTAGTTTATCAATCAGCCAGCTAGCGGGTTTGCAGTAATGTCAGCAATTTTTTTTCCATTCTCTGATTGGTTGGTCAGAGCAAAACCAGCTCAATGGTCTGTAATGATTTTAACAGGACACTGAAGTTACAAGTTTTTATGGCAACAATGGCTGAAGGATGAGGAGAAATTGACTTAGTGTTGGACTTAGTTTTTAAAAAATCATTTTCAAGACAAACTTTTCCAGAAAAGCTAGACATTGTAATAAGAAATGGAGGAGATATGGGTTACTTTTTCAAATTTGGCTGAACACCAACTTTATTAGGAACTTCCACCTGTAAACGCTAGTGAAAGTGATGTAATGATCAGAGTTACTAGCAGAAATGTATGAAACGCCTCTTTCTCTGTAGTGCATTGCCCTGCTATACTGTGTTTTTGTATTATTGATGGTTTGTATAATTGCAAAGTGATAGTGGTGAAATTAAGGGGTGGATCAAGTCTGTTAAGTCCCACTGAAGGCCCAGGTACCAAATACAAGGGACAGGACTGATAGCAGGTATACCTTAGCAATAACACACATGGGAGAAGGTGGTAAGGTGCTCATAACAGTGTAAAGGTTAAAGAAGACAGTTTATTTGTGCAGAGTGCATGCAGGTACTATCACATGAACTGACTATGACATCATATGTAAAAGAACCAGAAGGAGGACAGACATGAGGGCACCCTGTGGC
>CM045741.1:142500-220000 GCA_024760905.1 Plotosus lineatus
AAAGAACACAAATTTTGTATGAAATATGTGTTAAAAGTAAAAGAAAATTATTTACCTTTTTTTTTTTTTTTTTTTTTTTAAATCTCTCGAACCACCCATGCGACGCTTTAAACTCCGGGGTTGCTGGTCTGAAGAACCCCCACCCTCCTTCACGAGGTCCTTAAATATGGCAGTTGCTTTTTCCGAAATAATCGCCTCCGTCACTGTATCTCTGCTTTTAGCGCCTCCTGCTTCAATATCATTCTGAAATAATTGCCTCCGTCACTGTATCCCTGCTTTTAAGGTTTCCTTCTGCTTCAAGATTGCCCCTTTTGTAGAGGGGTTTCAGCCATACTCCTTTTGTGATTTCGCTGAACCGCATCTCACTTTTATATTTTTTTATTATCTTCTGCTTCACTTTGATTGATAACAGAGCCTGCTTCTTCTTTTCGGTGTCACCGGGAATCACTTTCTTGGTCCATGATGGATAACGAAATATAACGCTGCAATGATCATTCTCAAAAAAACTCACGAGCCAACAGTCCTGTTCAACTCTCCTTCACATGTGTGACAAACAGGTAGCATGGGTACAGTTCAGCTCCCTCCTGGCCAATGGGAGGCCAGCAGGATGGGATGTTGGGAGACAGCCAATGAGAGAACAAATCGCACATTGTTTGAATTTTTGAATGGCGTGTTTGGCGCTTTTCGTAAGAAGAGGTTGTTTCATATACAGAAGGTGAAAATTTAGGAAAAATGTTTTTCGTAACTTGGATTTTTCGTATACAGAGGTTCTCGTAAGTAGAGGGCCAACTGTATATATACATATGCAATAGGCCCTTGACTATTTGCGGTTTTGTGCTCACGGTTTGAGTATTCACGTAGTGCCGAGCAACTCTCATGTGATTCAAATTCAGCCAATGGCTGTGCTCCTTCCTGCTGATTGGTTGAGATGCTGTCACGCCCCTTTTTCCTCATTCGCGAAGTTGAAGTTGTCAATGAGCCTTTTTTTAGTCTGTTTTAATTACCAGTTAAGTTTTATGATGCCACTCAAACGCCTATTAAGCACCAGAAAAAGGTAATGACATTGGATGTCTCTTCTGAAAAAATAAGACTTTCTCTGGAAGAAACGACAGTTTCCTCTGAAGTGCCTCAAGAGGAATAATCGTCTGAACTGTTGTAAAACATTCCACTATTAAAGTCTTTTTCAATTATTATTCCAGTACATGACCTAAGGTAATGTTTAAACTGTTTGTGTGTTATATTTTATTTACTGTGGTGTAGTATGTTTCTCATTTTGTTTTGTTTATCCAATTTATTACATTTCATGTTCTTTTATGTCAATGCAGCCATGAGGCGGGGGGAGGGGGGCACTAACCAGTGTCTCTCCCCCTTACGCTGGTCCCAAGCCCGGAGAAATGCAGAAGGTTGTGTCAGGAAGGGCATCCAACGTAAAACCAATGCCAAATTTTTATCATGCAAATCAGAAGTATTACCCCCATACTGGATCAGTCGAGGCCCGGGTTAACAACAACCGCCATCAGTGCTGTCAACCAACAGGGTGCTGATGGAAATTGGACTACTGTTGGTCGAAGACGTCGAAGAAGGAGAGGCGGGAGGCGTGTCCGTAGGCAGAGAGATAAGAGGAAAGGCATGAGTCTAGGACTGAGAGTGGGGACTTTGAATGTGGGAACTATGCAAGGAAAAGATAGGGAGCTGGCTGACATGATGCAGAGGAGGAAGATGGGCATATTCAGGAGACCAGGTGGAAAGGTAGCAAAGATAAAAGCTTAGGAGTGTCGGACAGAGTGATGAGTCTCAAGTTCAAAATTGAAGGTGTGATGTTCAATGTTGTTAGTGCTTATGCCCCACAGGCAGGATCGGAGCTAGAAGAGAAGGAGAGATTCTGGAGTGAGTTAGATGAAGTGATACAGGGTACCCCCAGAGGTGAAAGAGTGGTCATTGGTGCAGACTTTAATGAACATGTTGCTGCAGGCAACAGAGGGGACGAGGAAGTGATGGCCAGGTTTGGTATCCAGGACAGGAACACAGAAGCACAACTGTTGATCGATTTTGCAAAAATGATGGAAATGGCTGTGGTGAATACTTTTTTCAAGAAGAAACAGGAGCATAGGGTGACTTATAAAAGCGGAGGTAGGAGCACACATATAGACTACATCGTGTGTAGGCGATGTAATTTGAAGAAAGACAGTGTCTGCAAAGTAGTAGTGGTTGAGAGTGTTGCCAAACAGCATAGGATGGTGGTATGCAGGATGACGCTGATGGTGAGGAAGGTGAAGAAGGCAAAGGCAGAGCAGAAGACAAAGTGGTGGACGCTGAAAAAGGAAGAGTGTCGTGTTGTCTTCAAGGAGGAGTTGAAACAGGCTTTGGGTGGTTAGGAAGTGCTTCCAGATGACTGGACAACCACAGCAAATGTGATTAGGGACACAGGTAGGAGAGTACTTGGTGTGTCATCTGGAAGGAAAGTAGATAAGGAGACTTGGTGGTGGAATGAGGAAGTGCAGGAGTGTGTACAAAGGAAGAGGTTAGCTAAGAAGAAGTGGGACATTGAGAGGACTGAAGAGAGTGAACAGGAATACAGGAAGACACAGCGTAAGGCGAAGGTAGCAGTGGCTAAGGCCAAACAGAGGGCGTATGATGACTTGTATGATAGGTTGGGCAGTAAGGAGGGAGAAAATGATTTATACAGGTTTTCACAGCTGAGAGATAGAGATGTGAAGGATGTGCAGCAAGTTAGATTGATAAAGGACAGAGAGGGAAATGTATTGACTGATGACAGAAGTGTGCTGGGAAGATGGAAAGAATACTTCGAAGGACTGATGCATGAGGCACTGAAGAGGATGAAGAATGGAAAGGCAGTTGGTCCTGATGATACCTGTGGTGGTATGGAAGTGTCTAGGAGAGGTAGCAGTAGATTTTCTGACAAGAACATTCAACAAGGTCTTAGAGAGTGAGCAGATGCTGGAGGAATGGAGGAGAAGAGTAGCACCTCCTTGGGGGGTCACTGCATTGATGCGAGTTTCCTGTATCAGTACTTCGGTCTTCAGGCAGTTGCTAGTTAGCCCGAATCTCTTGGAGGCATCAGCGAATGCAGTCACCAGGCTTTGCATTGCTTGCAGACTGCGCCACGAGCGCCGAGTCGTCTGCAAAGAGGAGCTCTCGGATAAGTACGTCGCGCGTCTTGCTTTATGCTTGTAGATGTCTGAGGTTGAATAGATCGCCATCACTTCCTGTTTGTATGTATAAATCTCCGAGTTGGTCTGGTATGCTTCGTAGAACTGCGGCTAGGAAGATCGTGAAGAGTGTTCGGGTGAGAACATGGCCCTGCTTCACACCATGCCCAACGTTGAACGAGCCCGAGCATTCGTTGCCGCACAGAATGTGGGCAGTCATACCACTATGAAAGCTGCGCACAATGTTGACAAATTTCTCTGGACACCCGTAACGAGCAAAAAGTTTCCATAGAATCGCTCTGTCCACTGTGCCAAATGCCTTTCTGAAATTCACAAAAGTGACAATTAGAGGCTGCTGATGTTCCCTTGACTTTTCCTGTAGCTGCCTGAGTGTGAATATCATATCTTGTGTGGATCAGTTTGCTCTGAATCTGCGCTGACTCTCAGGAAGGATGGCTTCTACAAGAGACTGGAGTCGGTTCAGCAGAATTTTGGCCAGAATCTTTCCCGCTGTGGACAACAATGAGATTCCTCTGTAATTTCTGCAGTCTGTACGATTGCCCTTTCTTTGTAGATCGTGACAATGATAGCATCCTTGAAGTCTTAGGGTAGTGCTTCGCTTGAGGACCAGATGTTGCAGAACAGTTGAAGCAGCTGGTGCCTTAGAGCTGTTCCTCCGTACTGCCAGACTTCAGCTGGTATGCCATCTGGACCTGCAGCTTTTCTGTTTCTCATCTTCTTGATGGTTAATTCCAGCTCTTCTGTAGTTGGTGGTCCACCCATGCCATGCCTAATAGGTAGCTGCAGTATTTCACCAGCACTGTCATTGGCACTGGCCTCTGGATTCAGCAGACGCTCAAAAGTGTTCCTTCCATCTCTCCATTATGTTGCTCTTCTGTGTATGGAGCACCGCACTGTCCTTGCTCTTCACAGGTTCAAGGCAGGCACCCTGTGGCCCGTAGACTACTTTTAGAGATGTGAAGAACGTTTTGGAGTTGTTTTTTCGTCTGCTAGTTGCTGGATTTTGCTTGCCTTCATCAGCCACCAGTTGTCTTTCATTGCTCGCGGCTTCCATTGAAGTTTTGCTCTTGCCACCTTGTATGGGTTTTTCAAAACTGTCGTGCAATGGCTGCTCAGAGACCGCTGGAACAGCGTTTTTCCTGGCGATGAGATCTGAGATCTCTTCATCAGATGCATCAAACCAGTCTGCATGTCTCCTGCTGGGTTTGCCAAAGACCTCTGTGGCAGTGCTGTAGACTGTCTTTCAAGGCCTTCCACTGGTCCTCTACGGTACTGATTGCCACGGGTGGAAGGTGACCGGTGATCTCGGAGTCCAGATTGTCTCTTTCAGCATTGCTTGTCAGCTTAGCAGCATTCAACTTACTTGGAGGTTTAGACCCTCGCTTTTTGCTTGATACTGCACTTCGCGCATATTATATTGTGATCAATGTCGCACTCAACTCCACATATCACACTGGTGCTACGGAAGTCTTTCAGGTTGGCTCTCTTTGTGATAATGTAGTCCAGCAGAGTTGGATGTTTCGATCGCGGATACTTCCATGTGTAGTAGCATTTGTCTGAAAGACTTTTACCAAATTCAAGAAATGAAAAACTGTGCATTGCCCCTAATGGGTACAGTGAGAAAACCCTTTCATATGTTTATTAGGTTATGCCAAATTGAAAAAAGTTATCTGTGAACTGAAAGTACGTTTATCGAAAGTGTGCAGTAAACCATGTTTTTATTTCTTTTTAATGATGGTTTTATTTATTTATTAGAACTGCTGTAATATCCGAGTGTGTGGTTCAGTAAGATGGAAGAAGGTTTGTAAGCAGCAGAAGGTTCTCACTATGATTGTTTCTCCTGCAGGTGAAGGTGTTGTTCTGTCATGGTGGATAAGATGTCCAGTTTCCTGCATATTGGGGACATTTGCTCTCTTTACGCTGAGGGATCGACCAGTGGCTTCATCAGCACATTAGGGTCAGTTTAACTGCGCGCGCGCGCGCGCGTGTGTGTGTGTGTGTGTGTGTGTGTGTGTGTGTGTGTGTGTACGAGCTGTTCCTGAACACACCTCAGACCTCCCTGTAGCAGAGTACTTTATAAAAACACACTGTGAAATACAATCACAAATTAGAAAATGTCAATAACATGATTTGATTACAGACAGAATGAGCCCAAATGGTTCATGTTTTGTCGGTCAAATTCATCCTCGAAATTAAAGACTTCTAATGAGATAAAATGGTTAAACGTTATATGTAGCAAGTGATTATAATCATAATTCATTTATTTTCTGAACAGCTTAATCCTAATTAGGGTCGCTGGAAGGCTAGCGCCCATCTCAGCCGACTCTGGGCGGGGTCAGAGTGCACCCTGGACAGCTCACCAAGCCACCGCAGTTCAGAATCACACTGACTATGCGGTTCATCTTTTTGTATTTTCCTCCATTTTCTCCCTAATTTAGTCAGATCCAATTCCCACCCATCAGGTATTACCTTTCCTATCACATGACCACTACCGACCAGGGAGGGATGAAAGCATGCACAAGACCCCTTTTTGTGATTTGCGATGTCAATCCCCCGTCACTTTTTGAACTGGGTCACATGTGTATTTGGGGGCGGTTTGCAGGCATGTGATTTTTCCGCGAATTCGCGGAATTCCAATTTTTTCGTTGGCCCAGTTTAAAAAAAAAAAAAAAAAATTGATTTTTTTTTTTTTTTTTTTTCACGCCGAATATGTCAAAATAGCCTTTTCCCCTTTTATTCCGTTCCGAGTTTTGCATAAAATGACCTCTCTTGAAACGTTACTGCTGATTGGTTGATGGCTTTCCAATAGCCAATTGCTGATGTTGAAACATGTACGTAGACATTCGCGCCACTTCCGATCTGTTCAGCTATCGTAAGCATGTCGGTGATCCAGAGAAAAGATTCTACTCGAAACAAAGAAATAGACAAAGTCGTGAAAAACAAGTTTAGGTGGGAATGGATGGAAAAAGGAACCGTAGCATTCAATTGCCGGAAGATTTGGTGTTCAAGCGAAGATTCCAGAACCCTATGGACTTAACCCTTTGTTTGCCGTTCGACCAGAAACTTCCGTGCAAAGAAAAGACCCAGTTAAACAACCAGTTTCTGTCACCGATCGAGTAGTTAATTTTGAGGTATGTTTGAGAATTTTCTTGTCTAGTTTCTGATTATATTTTTCAAATTATTGTGAATGCATGCATGTTTTAGTCGTAGGACGTTCATGTGTTTATTCCGTGAACTGAATCAAATGAGCTGACTCTATGGTCACTGAACCATTTTTCTGCTGTTAGAATAAATAAATTATTGCTGCATTAACTCACCAGTTTTTCGTAATTAACATATATAAATAGGCATTGTTATTCAGTGTTTCTAAACAGGAGCGGGAGTATGTGCTCGTGTAATTAGCTCATTAATATTGGAAATGTAAAACTATGAATCTGAGCCTCAACCGAAACGCCCTAGCGTCCAGAAGGACGACACACTTTCTAAGGCAGCCTCCAGAAGGACATTTCAGGCTGCACAAAAGGAAGCAAGAAAGTGACATGCTAAAGACAAAGAAACATTAATTTAAAAAACGCATGTCATGTGTATAGTTTGTTTCCAGATTGTGTTTAAAGACGAGGACTGTTGATAATAGTGTTGTGAGGCAGGACATATCTATAAGAGTGACTATTTGATTTGTGACTGTGACACTTTTATTAGTGTTGGAATCCCACATGATAAACCCACAAGTTGAGGTACAGTATGTATATGGAGATTAGATATTAAACTTTCTAGAGCTCTTTCAGTATCATGAAATAGCCTTTTTCCCCTTCTGAAATGCTTAAAACCTAGGAGCTTCTGGGGCCTTCGCCCCCCCCCACCCCCACTAGGGTTTCACCCTGGACCCGACTGGGGTCCTGCAACCCCCAGACCCCTGGCTGCTTTTCAGATATTTTGGTGATGGTCAAAACACATGCCTGCGTTTAATATGCACTCGGAGGGAAAGCACTATCCGCACCCCTGTACGAAATAACTCGCAGATGCTCATGATTGGCTGGCGATCGCTCTGAGTGAAAGAGAAGTGAGAGTATGCCATTTCTCCCTCCTGCGAGAGCTCGGCCAATTGGCTCCCATGCACTCTCACCCACGGATGGCGATCCGAACTTGTGATCTCCGGGTTAATAGTCACACACCTTGCACCACTCGGGAGCCCCCGCATCTCCTCTTTACCAAAGTTGGCAACAGTTCTTTTTTTCATGAATATATTACCATAGAAAATGAGAGACATGGCCGCCCTTTGATAACCCAGTTAGCTGCACTGGGGCTATGATCATGATTTAGTACATGGACAGTATTTAGGAACGGTAATGTCTCTGGTTTATTAACAGAAACATGAGAAATTATTGAAATGTTTGAAAACAAAAAGAACAAAACTGAAAATGGGAAGGTTTTGGATACTGTCAATATAAAATTTCTAGAAGCTACTGTTAAAATATATATTTTGTGTCTCTTTCTTTGTGCAAAGGGTAAGGCACAAACCTAAGCGGAACCCCTGTGATCTCAAAGCTCAGACAGGATGCCTTTTAATAAACTTTTAATCAGAATTAAATAAAGTATTAATAAAAACAAAATAATAAAATGAATGACAGTGTTTTGTTTTTAGTAGACTACGGAATTCAAGTTATTTACAAACCATTGATTTCATTTTTAATTTCAATCTGAACATACTTTCCCAACTTTTCTTGATTTCAGTTTGTTTATGACCGTATAACAGACCTTGTGGCGCTCCAGATCGAGACAATTGTCACAAATTCATTATACAACTTCACCAAACAATGGGGAACATTACTGAATAAACTCACCCATGTCTAATCACATATCTAATCTGGCCATTTCAATTTCCTTGTAGATGACTGTCAGTATAAAATGGACAAGAAGGACATGTGGACACACAAACACCACCATCATGTCTTCAGAGTTACAGCGTCAGGAATCTGATTCATTAACACAACTATTGACCTACACACTACTTATTCAGAAAGAAAACATCCTCACATCAGCACACACATTTAAGACCTTTAGTCCACTGCACCACACTCAAAATGCTCCCCTGACTGGCTTGCTTACTTGTTTGTCTCTCTGCCTGTCTGTTTATTTCCATTCTTTTCTCTGTTTCTATCTGTCCCGTTGTATGTCTTTTATCATTGTCCATTACTTTGCCACAATTACTTCTGTCTGAACCTCTGTCCATCTGACTTTCTGTTGTTGCTGGCTGTCCATTTCTCTGTTTGTCTGTATCTGACTATGCTTTATTTCTCACTCTTGTTCTGTTTTCAGGTTAGTTGATGATCGGTGTGTCGTTCAGCCCGATGCAGGAGACCTGAACAACCCACCGAAAAAGTTTCGAGGTAAAAGCTGTGTATGTGTGTTGCTTTCAAATAGTTTTAGAAACTCACCCAGAGGATCTTGAGAGGCTGATATTGAATTTCCTGGTCAAAGTTTGTGTATCCTCAGAGAACAGTGTTGTCATAGAACCATATGGGCAGGACGCTTAAACAGCCGAAGTTTAACAGAGACCTAATCATAGAAAAAATTGGAAATAAAAAATTATATATAAAAAAACAAAACAAAGTTTTTAAATGGTACACTGTAACATTTAGAAGGCATTCAGTCAGCATGCTGTAAAGTTGAGAAGCAGTTCAAAGACTGCAGTGTAAAGGAGTGTTTAGGAGTTTGCATACCATATTATAAAGCTCAGGAAAGGTTTAACATCACAATGTAGAGTTCAGGAGGAATTCTAAGAATTCACAATTTCACTAAGAATACGAATAGTACAGAGGAATATGTGAAGTAAATGGTGTAAAGGAAAAGTGCCTCAGCTACTCTATTCAGGCTTGGGATCCGTCCATGGTTAAAGCCTTGGTGGAAACGCAAGGGGCCGAAGCCATATCATGCATTTCTCTGCATCCACGTGAACAAGTGTCATTTATTATTCAGTAATATTATGCTTTGCACTTCTGCTATTGCAGCGCATATATACATTTTATGTAAAATAGAAATACCTCTAACTTTTACTTGAACCCACCCTCTGTAAAGATTATATGCAAGAATCCATACAAATGTAATAAAACTCTATATTCTAGTATATCACCTTGTCGGGCCCGTGGTTTATAGTTATGTACCTTATGCATCATGCTTAATTATTGAGATTTTCTTTACCATTTAGTTGTTTAGTAGTGAAATATTCACTGACGTTTGACTGCTTTGCCATTTTCATGCTGAAAGTTATGTCATATGCATAGCAAGCTGGCAGACTCAATTTCCCGCATATCATCCTAATAAGTATATTCTGTGTTTCCCCTTATGCGCTCAAAATATTAGAGTCAGTAGGGATTTTTATTTTCTGGAATATGTATTGTATACCACATACCAAATCCAACGCCAAAGCTGTACGATAGTTTTCCAAAACCGTGACTTAAGAGTTATGTGACTTACATGTGACTTATTGTAAGTGGTTGCATGATCGTTGTCAAACCTGCAGCCTTCTCACACTGAGGTGCTGAAGTTGGTTCAAAACTATCGTCAGTAAAAATGGTTTCTACAAATTTTTAAAGAGTTTTAACACCTGCTATAACGTTCAGGAGTGGGTCCGGTGACGTAGTGATTAGGGTGCTGCGCTCATGATCGGGAGGTTGAGAGTTCAAATCCCATTGAGACCCTCACTGTGCTAAGACCCCTGGGCAAGGTCTCAACCACAAGTGTGCGTCTGTTCACCCAGCAGTATAAATGGGTACCAGTAAAAATATACTGGGAAGGTAACCTGCGATGGAATAATGCTCGGGTGCAAAACCCAACAGACTTTACCTAATAACGTTCAGGTGGACTTTAAATGCCACACTGTAACATTCAGGAATTTCAGCACAATATTGTTAAGTTCAAGAATAGTTTTCACACTGAAATGTAGAGTTTAAAAGGAGTTTAAACACCTCACTTTACAATATACTGTTATATATATTCTGGGGGAATTTAAAGACTGCAGGGTAGTGTTCAGAAGGAGTTTAAAGACCACACTGTTCAGTACAGGAGGGGTTTAAACCCAGCATTGTAAAGTTCAAGAAGAGTTGAAACACACTAAAGTTCAAAACAAGTTGGAAAATTACATTGTAAAGTTCAAGGGAGTTGAAACACTATGGTGTTGAGTTTATTTGTTTAATGTTTATTTTTAGTCTGTTTTGAAAATGGTATCCTAGAAACGATCTGAAAAGCCTGGCAATGCAATGAGTTTGGGTCAGTGAATTACAGCTCTTTACACGTGTGTGTGTGTGTGTGTGTGTGTGTGTGTGTGTGTGTGTGTGTGTGTGTGTGTGTGTGTGTGTGTTAGTGTGTGTGTTATAGCCATGTACTTAACAGTATACTTTTAGGGGCATCTGCTGGTGACACTGAGTAGTTGAGTGTGCGTGTGTGTGTGCGCCTAGAGGAACATGATACCCTCTGAGCCTCTCTACAGAGGAATGTACATTATTCGAATTGAATATAAACACACTCACGTGCCTTCATTTCCTCCAGTTCCAGCTATGTCTGGGGGTGGGGTGTGTGTTTATTAATTGTGGTTCTTCGTTTTTGTGTACAGTAATCCTGACTAAAACACGTACTAATTTTTACTAAAGTTAAGAAATAATGGTGCTCTCTCTCTCTCTCTCTCTCTCATATACACACACGCGCACACATACATGCACAACTTAATTCTGTAATGTTGATCTTTAACTTAAAGTTGTGTATGTGTGTGTGTGTGTGTGTGAGAGAGAGAGAGAGAGAGAGAGAGAGAGATGTCCTATATTTCTCCGGGTGACCTACCAGTGTATTTAACTATTTTATCAACAAAAATTCCCAGTGTTCCCTCGTGCTTCCCCTCCCCCCCTCTCTCTCGCCTTATTTGGTAAAGCTGCAAGTCTTACATGAACCTTTGAGAACTTTTCTTCCCTCTACACATCCCAGATGATCCGAAAAGTGTGTCTGTTTTCTCATGGATTGCAGTTAGCTATAATGTATTTAATAGCTATCATAATTTTAAGTAAACACAATATTTTGTAATATGGGAATAAACCACACACAAACACCAAGTATATGTATCTGTATGGCTTCAGTATCTTTACATTTAATGTGAAAATAAGTGAATAAATACTTATTTAAAAAATAAAATCACCCTTTAAACAGTGAAATCTGTACAATAATTAAAATAAGTGATTGTAAGGATTATAAGCTTTATTCACTATTTTAAACAGACTGCCATTATTCTGTGTGTGCGTGTGTAATTTGTGTAATTTTTTTTTCTTAAAGTGTCAAAGGAAAAAAAAAAATCTTATTTTTACATTATATAGAGCAACATTGTGCGCACAATTTCTTCCAAGATTAATACAGGATTCTGATGACACTTAGTTGTATTTTTGAGCGAAGGAAGATGAACGACACCAGTTAATAAAGTTAAGAAATGTATAAAGGATATTAGACCTTGAATGCTTACGAAGTTCCTCTCATAATACAGAGGTTGTTGTACAGTAGACCCTTGACTATTCGCGGTTTTGCACTCTCGGCTTTGCATATTCGCGGATTGCTGAGCAACGGTCACGTGATTCAAATTCAGCCAATGTCTGTTCTTCCTCCTGCTGATTGCTTGAGATGATGTAACGCCCCTTTTTCCTCATTCGCGCACACTTTGTGCCTATGCTTTGTAAGTGTGTGTGTTTTTAGTTACAGTTAAGCTCCATCATGCAGCCCAAACGCTACGCACCTCCTCAGGCTTCTGGTAAGGCGCCAAAGCGCCAGAAAAATGTAATGACGCTGCATGAAAAAGTAGAACTGCTTGATATCACTTAGGAAGGAAAATATTTTGTTGCAGAAGTGCTAAGAAGGTGCATGTTGTATGAAACAAGGTCGTTGTCAGAATGGAACCTGCCTTAGTATTCTGGATACTTCTAGTTCAGGGGTTGGCAACCTTTGCCATTCAAAGAGCTATTTGGACCTGTTTTCTATATTAAAGAAAACACCGGGAGCCACAAATCCTTTTTTGACATTTAAAATCAAATAACACTGCATGTAATGTCCCCCCCCTTTTCCTTCATGTTAATATAAAACAACAATGTGTTGCATTGGTTTAAATGACTGCAGAGACAATTAAATTACTATTCTGCTTGCAACAAAAACATTTAGATTAAAAAAAAAAAAAATCGCCAGCCTCCCCGTGATCCTAATTCGGATTAAGTGGTTCAGAAAATGAATGTGTTCAAGTTCTTCTTGTATTTTTATAAAGAAAAAGAATACCGAAAAAGAATATCTATCCCACGAAGCGAGGGACGGGGTGCAGCCAGATGTGTTAACGGGTTGGGTAGTGTACCTCACCATCACGCCCTTAGTGGGATCTTCTTTTTCTTTATATGTCATATTAATGTTTTGTCATAGTTTTAATTTTCAAAAACGACAGCAACACAGAAAAGTATATAAAGACTTATTTTAAGAAGGAGCCTGCTCAACATTCTTTTAAATAATATTAATGCTTAATGCTGCATTGACTGACCCATTGTCCGAGTGGAGACTGAACCACACCCTGTGTTTTATTTTGTCACTGGGAGGAGAGTTATTTAATTCGGAGATTGCTGTGTATGAACAAATCTCATCTACCGTCTCTTCAGCTATGATTTCCGTTCCTGGATTACAAACCCCGTTGACGGAAAAAGTCTCTCACTCGCCGTGCTGCTGATGGTGAGAACACTCCTTGCCATGAGCACAAGAATTTGGAAATCCACGAACACAGCAGATCAAAAACACTGAGACTCTCAATGTAGCTGATAGGCATGTCCAGAAGAACACACAAAATCACCTCGTCCACACCAAATAAATATCTGCCCACACCCGTGACTGTTAATTTTCATCTATGGGATTTTCAACCCTAAAATAGCATTTTAATAACGAGGGTCGCGAATAACGAGGGCCTACTGTATTTTCATCACAGTAAGAAATCAGGTTTCTGAGTATGGAGGGATCACAAGCTCCTTTTTTATCTGGAGTGTGGCTCATCATAGTTTATACCATTAGACGCACTGATTTGCTCACTTTCTGTTTCTCCGTCTCTCTCATTCTCACGTTACTCTTTTTTTTTTTCTCAGACTGTTTGTTCAGGCTGTGTCCCATGAACAGATATTCAGCACAGAAGCAGTTTTGGAAAGCCGCCAAACCAGGAGGAGCAAGTACTACAGACACTGTCCTGCTTGACAAACTACACGTGAGCATGTTAATTTGCTCACATTAATGTTTATATTATATACTAGGTATGAGATATTATTTAGATAGCAGATAACAAAAGCTGTGTTGGCTAATGGGTTTAGATTATTCTGATTTACTCATTTGCTATGACAGTGATTTGGCTGGTTACTTTCAAGTCTGAAAAATATTTAAATTACAAATATTTTGGAAGAAAAAATATTGAGGTCATTTGAGTTTGAACTTGAAAGATGAATATGACATGTCAGCTTCATTTTCTGTTATTTGATTTCATCTGACTGTGTTAAACAACTTGTTAACAGTTAAAAACAACAACTCACAAACACGGCATCTTTAGTCTGACACACCCTTATTCAAGTAATCAAAAATATTGGAATATGTGAATGAGAGGTGTTTTTATTTCTTTTACAGTTTAATTTTAATTCAGTTTTATATGTATAGCGCTTTTTACAATTGTCACAAAGCACTTTAATAAACGTTTTCTGCGATGAATTTGACAAGGAAAAACTTCCTTAGTTGACACGAGGAAAGAACCTGAAAGAAACCAGACAAAAAAGGGAAACCTATTCTCGCTTGGGTGAAACTATAAAAAAAATTACAGACCATAAGACAGATTTTTTATTACGTTCCAACATGAAGTCCGGTTGTTATAGCACAACTGGAAGTCATAAGTAATTTTTGCAAGAGTTTACATCACAAGCAGTAAAAAGTCATCTTCACAGTCTGTGCGTGCATATCCAGGTCCATATGGATCTTCATCAGCATGATGAGAACTCCAATCAGCAATAGTACACTAGGAGAAACCACAGGACTCAGACAGCAAAAGCATCAAGTTGATTAGAATCACCAGCATCCTGATAGCAGCATGTGTACCTCAGCAAAACCACAGAGAGGGGAGAGAGGATGTTAGGTTTGCTTATAACTATTTTGGTAAAAGCAGAGTTTATTATTGCCGGGTGCAGCAGGGACTCCTGCATGACTGACAGTGACAGCATGACTAAAAGAGAGAGAACCAGGATGACAGACATGAGTGCACCTGTAACATTGGGGCAATCAGCCACCCTACTGGCAAATGCACCTGGGTGAGCATGTTGAGTGAGGGAGCGACAATAGTGTTTGATTTTTTCTGTGAACACATTTACAGTGATTCCTCGCTACTTCGTGCTTCAGTTTCTGCGGCTTCAGTGCATCGCGGGTTTTTCAGAAATGTTCATCGAAAAATCAAAAAATGAGGAAATTAAGGAAAAAGTTAAGGAGCAGGCCACTTATTATGTTGAATACAGTATTTATATTTTATTTACATCTTATGCATTAGTTTCGGATGGTTAATTGTTATTATAAGCATTTATAGCATTCAGTATGTATTTATTAATATTATATACACATATACATGTCCACACATACATATACGTATACATTTGCCAGAATACAAAATGCAAACCGTAAAGTTAAGACTAGAAGATACAGAGAACAGGGTGAGATGGAGGCGATGGTTTGCTGTGGCGACACCTGAAGGGAAAAGCCGGAAGGAAAAGAAGAAGTTATACACATATACATGTATGTATAGGTCAGTCGGGGGGGGGTCGATCCTATTTCACGGAAATCAGCGGTAGGTGGGGGGCTCGGTCCCCATCAACCGTGGAAAGTGAGGGATCCTCGGACTGACATTTTTTTGAATCAGTATGACACCATGAACTCATTCTATAATGCTGCTATGCTCCAAGTGTGTTTGGAGATCATCGCTGTCTTAGTGGAATGTAGGAATTGCTTGTTACCTCATTTTATTCATCTCATCCAGGTAGTGATTCAAATCAGTTCAATTATATTTATTATCCCCAACAGGTAAATTGTTGAGCGCCTAGCATAATTCAATCAACAATAAACTACATAAATCACACAACATAAACTACAAAATAGCTCTGGTTATAGGAAGATCCATTTTAAGGCACATGAAATTATTAGCTAGTCGTTTACTGGACCAGCAGTACTTTCGGAATCAGAATTTAATAGGATTCACTCAAAGCTGCTCATACGCTCAATTTAATTCTTTAATTTTAGGATTAAATAATGAAAATATAGACGCAGTTCCACAGTGATCAGATCACCATCAGAACCCGATGAATCCGAGTTTCTCTTCTTTCTGTACACCTGAGCCATAGTGGCTTATCAGGCTGGTGCTTATCCCCGGTTTCCGGTGTGTGAAGCGACTAGGAGTATAACTCCTCCTGGATGGTATGCTAGGTTACCTTCCCAGTATATTTTACTGGTACCCATTTACACTGCACACTTATGGTTAAGACCTTCCCCAGGGGTCTAAGCATAATGGGGGTCTAACTGGGATTTGAACACACAACTTCCCGATTATGAGCGCAGCACCCTAACCACTACACCACCAGCCCCACTGATCAAGCCGAGTGCTTTGAGTCAAATTTACGCCATGCGCTAGATCAGTGTTTTTCAACTACTGTGCTGCGGCACACTAGTGTTCCATGAGATATAGTCAGGTGTGCCATTAGAATTATTAAATTTCACCTAAAAAGATAAAGGCTTTTTACACCTGAGCCTAGTGGCTCATCAGGCCGGTGCTCATTTCCGGTTTCTATAGTGTGAAGCCACCAGGAGTTCAACTCCTCCTGGATGGGATGCTAGTCCATCGCAGGTTACCTTCCCAGTTTTTTATTTTTTACTGGTACCCATTTATACTGCTGGGTGAACAGAGGCACTCTTACGGTTAAGACCTTGCCTAGGGGTCCTAGCACAGTGGGAGTCTAACTGGGATTTGAACACACTACCTCTCGATCATGAGCGCAGCACCCTAAACGACTACACCACCAGCCCCACTCCAATTTCATCTAATTGTGAGGTGTGCCACCGAAAGTAGGCGCTTGTAGCAAGTGACCCACGGAGCTTGTGAGACGAAGCGCGACTTGTCCAGACTTCCGCTCTTTCAAGTGAGCAAGTGCGCACCGAATACTTGTTTAGTACTCAACCATCACTTGACAGATCGGAAGTCCGGATAAGCTGCGCTTTGTCTCACAAGCTCCGTGTGTCACTTGCGACAAGCACCTACTTTTGGTGGAGCGCCTCACAATTGGTCTAAAATAATGGAATAAATACTCTTCGCCTGTAGGCAGAAGCAGGTTGTAAGTTGTTGACTGCCTTTTACGTTGAAACAAGAGGGTTAGTGACGTGTGGATGGTGGCAGGTGGCAGTGATTAGTAAGACAAAACGATGACTGTGATGGAAACGTTTTTGAAAAGGAAAAATGCCAACTCCGAACTTGACCCTGGACAAAATTTGGACCCAGATGAAGGGCCTAGTATGAGTGGAGGACAAAATAAAGCGAAGACGGTGAAGTCGAGCAAAGTCTCTAGTGCAAGGCAAAAAAAGGTGGATTCACCTTTCCTGGAGATGAAACTACATGGATACCGTTGTGCCTGGTGTGTGGAGAAAGGCTCTTCAACAACGGTATGGTGCCAAGTAAACTTCAACGCTATTGCCAACCGAAACACCCTTCGCTTCAGAACAAGAATGTGGAGTATTTTGTGTGCTTGCGAAGGTAAATGAGAGTGCCCTGAAAGCTAGCAACCACTTTGTGAACTTATTGCTCAATAAAAACAAAATCCTACACTGTGGGAGAGACATTAATACTTCCCACCTGCAAAGCCATTATGAATGAGATGCTCAGACCTGAAGAGTCTAAAGAAATAGCCAAAGTCCTTCTCAGCTAACACAATTTTGAGACGTACTGATGGGTCTGCAGACATTGAAAGTGCGGTTTTGGAAAAGCTACACATCAGGAAGAAATTTGCATTGCAACTGGATGAGTCTACTGATATTAGTGGACATGCTCAACTATTGTCCAATGTGCATTTTGTGGAACTGAAACTTAACTGAAAGCTTCAACTGGTTCAGTGACCCGTACAGCTCCGTATCAGCTGGAAAGGACATGACTTTACAACAGCAGGAGGAACTATGACACAATGTGGTTTAATGCGAAGCTTTGTTGCTCTACCTTTGGACAGTTTTTGGTTAGCTACTGCCAAGGAGTTCCTCATTTTGGCAAACAAAGCTATTTTGACATTGCTCCCATTTTCCATGACATATCTGTTTGAGGTGAGCTTTTCAAGCTTGACTGCCATAAAAACAAAAATCAGAGAGAGGCTGAGAGCTGCTGAGGAAGCGCTTCATGGGTGTCTTTCTTCGATTCCTACCAGGATATCAGCTTTGTGTTGATCCGAACAGGCCCAGATTTCCAGTGTATCTCACTAGTTGGAATTTCCGACTTTTGTTGGATTTCAGCAAAATTGTTGGATAAAGTTGGATTTTTGTTATTTTATGCCGTTTTGTGGTTTTCCGTAGGATTAAAAAAAAAATCACCCGTAACCATGCTCGTTTGACATGTTTTGTATGTAAGTAACCGTGCTTACTCCCCCGGGCCCGTGCGCTCGCATGTACTCGTACACGGTTTTCGATAGGAGGCTTGGTAACTGTTGGAATGGCTCTCTGAACTCTCGCTATGTTCTTTCATAAGATGTTGATTTACGTTATTTAGCGCCATGTTGGTTTTTCTGAAAGTCCGTGATCAAACGTGCATGCAACATTGCCAAGAATACCAGCATGGTTTTACAGTTTTCACCAGATTTATTAAAGGCTTGCGATCCCAACGGTGGAGTTTATGGGGACTGGCTTGTTAAGAAAGATGAGTTTAACGTCACATGCATATTTTGCAAATGTAAAATTTGTATAAGAGAGGGTGAAAAGGCACTTGGCAAGACAGAGTACAGTGGTACCTCACCTTATGAAAGTCCCAACAAACAAAAAATCCAGGTTATGAAACGCATTTTCCTAAAATTTCTGTCAATGAATACGAAACAAATTCACGTTACGAAGGCGCCATCTCGAAAATTCAAACAATGTGCAAGTTGCTCTCCCATTGCTCCCGCCCCGCTGGCCTCCCATTGGTGATCTCCCAACATCCCGCCCCGCTGGCCTACCATTGGCTAGGAGGGATGACGCAGCTCCCTCCCATTGGCTATTATGGAGCTGTATCTCTATAATACCCATGATGCTTTTCGTGTAAAGGACAGAGTTACTATTGTTTTGTGAGTTTTTCGAGTGTGCTCATTGCAACTTTATTTTTTGGCTCAGGCTTTTAACCTTGCATAAAGATGACTGACATCATCATCATCATCTTCTTCCGCTTAGTCCAGGGTCGGGTCGCGGGGGAAGCAACCTTAGCAAAGAGGTCCAGACGTCCCTCTCCCGAGCCACTTCCTCCAACTCTCCCGGGGGGACACCGAGGCGCTCCCAGACAAGCCGAGAGACATAGTCCCTCCAGCGTGTTCTAGGTCGACCCCGGGGTCTCTTCCCGGTTGGACATGCCCAAAACACCACACCAGGGAGGCGTCCGGGGGGCATTCTGACCAGATGCCCGAGCCACCTCAACTGGCCCCTCTCAATGCGGAGGAGCAGCGGATCTACTCCGAGCTCTCCCCGGATGGCGGAGCTTCTCACCCTATCTCTAAGGGAGAACCCCGCCACCCGGCGAAGGAAGCTCATTTCAGCCGCTTGTATCCATGATCTTGTTCTTTCGGTCATTACCCAAAGCTCGTGACCATAGGTGAGGGTTGGAACGTAGATCGACTGCTAAATTGAGAGCTTCGCCTTGTGGCTCAGCTCCTTTTTCACCACGACGGACCGGTACAGGCACCGCTTAACAGCAGAGGCTGCAGCGATCCGTCTGTCGATCTCTGGCTCCATCCTTCCCTCACTCGTAAACAAGACCCCAAGATACTTAAACTCCTCCACTTGGGTCAGGACCTCATTCCCGACCCGGAGGGTGCATTCCACCCTTGTCCGACTGAGAACCATGGCCTCGGACTTGGAGGTACTGATCTTCATCCCGGCTGCTTCGCACTCGGCTGCGAATCGCTCCAATGAGAGCTGGAGGGCCCGACTTGATGAAGCCAAAAGGACAACATCATCCGCAAAAAGCAGAGACGATATCCGATGGCCACCAAACCAGAACCCCTCATCATCACCTCGACTGCGCCTAGAAATTCTGTCCATAAAAATTATGAACAGAATCGGTGACAAAGGACAGCCTTGGCGGACTCCAACTCCCACTGGAAACGAATCCGACCTGCTGTTACCAATACGGACCAAACTCTGGCTCCGGTGATACAGCGACCGAATAGCTCGTAGAAACGGATCCGGAACGCCGTATTCTCGGAGCACGTCCCACAAGATCTTTCGAGGGACACGGTCGAAAGCCTTCTCCAAATCCACAAAGCACATGTGGACAGATTGGGCAAACTCCCATGCCCCCTCCAGAATCCTGTGGAGCGTATAGAGTTGGTCAAGAGTGCTGCGGCCAGGACGAAAACCACATTGTTCCTCCTGAATCCGAGGTTCGACTATCGGTCGGATCCTCCTCTCTAGTACCCCTGCATAGACTTTCCCAGGTAGGCTGAGGAGTGTAATTCCCCGATAATTGGAACACACCCTCCGGTCCCCCTTCTTAAAAATTGGGACCACCACCCCAGTTTGCCAATCCAGAGGTACAGCCCCCGATGACCACGCGATGTTGCAGAGACGTGTCAACCAAGACAGTCCTACAACATCCAGAGCCCTGAGATATTCCGGGCGGATCTCGACCACCGAGGAGCTTTTTGACAACCTCAATGACCTCCACTCCAGTGATGGGTGGACCCTCACCCGAACCCCCAGGGTCTTCCTCTTCTACGGAGGGCGTGTTGGTGGGATTGAGGATGTAATCAAAATATTCCCTCCACCTCTCAACAACATCCCCAGTCAAGGTAAGCAGCTCCCCACCTCCACCGTAAACAGTGTTTGTGAAGAACTGCTTCCCCCTCCTGAGGCGTCGGATGGTGGCCCAGAACCTTTTTGAGGCCAACCGATAATCACTCTCCAGGCCCTCACCGAACTCCTCCCACGCCCGAGATTTTGCATCTGCGACAGCCTCGGCTGCAGCACGTTTGGCCTGCCGGTACCCGTTTGCTGCCTCGGGAATCCCACAGGCTAATATAACCCAATGGGCCTCCTTCTTCAGCTGGACGGCCTCCTTCACCACAGGTGTCCACCACCGGGTTCGGGGATTACCGCCACGACAAGCACCGACGACCTTACGGCCATAGCTATGGGCTGCCGCCTCAGCAATGGAGGCACGAAATATGGCCCATTCGGATTCCATGTCCCCCGCCTCCTCCGGAACGTGGTTGTAGCTCTGCCGGAGGTGGGAGTTAAAGGCCTCTCGGACAGGGGGCTCCGCCAAACGTTCCCAGCAGACCCTGATTACACGCTTGGGCCTGCCAGGTCTGGAAGGCAACCTCCCACACCACCGAAGCCAACTCACCACCAGGTAGTGATCGTTAGACAGCTCAGCTCCTCTCTTCACCCGAGTGTCCAGAACATATGGTCGCAAGTCCGATCACACGACTACAAAGTCAATCATCGAACTGCGACCTAGGGTGTCCTGGTGCCAAGTGCACTTATGGACACCCTTATGTTCGAACATGGTGTTCGTGATGGACAAACTATGACGAGCACAGAAGTCCAAAAACGAAACACCATTCGGATTCAGACTGGAGAGGCCGTACCTACCGATCACACCCTTCCAGGTCACACTATCGTTGCCCACATGGGCGTTGAAGTCTCCCAAGACAACGAGCGAGTCTCCCGAGGGAGCGTTCTCCAACACCCCCCCCCCCAAAGACTCCAAAAAGGGTGGGTACTCTGAACTGTCATTTGGTGCATAAGCACAAATAACAGTCAGGACCCGTCCCCCCACCCGAAGACGGAGGGAAGCTACCCTTTCATCAACCGGGGAGAACCCCCCAACATTTGGGCACCGAGACGGGGGGCAACAAGAATACCCACACCGGCTCGCCTCCTCTCCCCATGAGCAACTCCAGAATAGAAGAAGGTCCAGCCTCTCTCGAGATGGATGGTTCCAGAGCCCAAGCTATGCGTTGAGGTGAGCCCGACTATATCTAGTCGGTATCTCTCCACCTCACGCACCAAATCAGGCTCCTTTCCCGCCAGAGAGGTGACATTCCATGTCCCGAGGGTGAGAGTAAGTAGCTGAGGATCAGTCCGACAGAACCCATGCCTTTGGCTGCCACCCAACTCACACTGCACCCGACCCCTAAAACTCGTCCCACGGGTGGTGGGTCCATGGGAGGGCGGACCCATGTCTCCTTTTCGGGCTGGGCCCGGCCAGGCTCCATGGTCATAAGCCCGACCACCAGGCGCTCGCCTACGAGCCCCTCCCCTGGGCCTGGCTCCAGGAGGGAACCCCGGTGACCCGCGTCCGGGCAAGGGAGACTGCTTCCTGTGTTGTCTCATGTGTCATAGGGGTTTGTTTTGAATTGCACTTTGTCTGGACCTTCACCCCGGACCTGTTTGTCTTGGGTGACCCTACCAGGGGCATTTGCCCCCGACAACATAGCTCCTAGGATCATTAGGTCACGCAAACCCCTCCACCACGATAAGGTGGCGATTCAAGGAGGGGTGACTGACATCGCAAAGGAATATGGCCAAACCCGTCTGCCATCGGTACGATTTTGAAGCAGAAGGAGGCCTTAAAAGGCATGCTTTTATAATTTTTAAAGGGTTTACGGGGTAGTATTTGGGGGCCTTGGAACGAATCACGCGTTTTACATGTAAAATGCGTTTCAATTTACGAAAAATCCAGGTTACGATACCACTTCTGGAACGGATTAATTTCGTGAGGTGAGATACCACTGTATTGTTAATTTATTTATTTTGTAAAACTGTTTAAAATGTTTAACATTCAGATAATTTTGTTTTTGTGCCAACAAGTTAGTTGTCATGACATTGATTGTAAACTGAATCTCCACTTGAAATACTCAATACTGGAATAACTGTAAATTATTATTTATTTTTATTTTTTTTGCATTTAACAAAAACAATGCATAGTTTGAGAAATAACACAAAGTAAAATACTTACCGAAAATATGGAATATTCTTTACATTTATACAGTCTCTTCTTCTTTTCCTTTTGGCTTTTCCCTTCAGGGGTCGCCACAGCGAATCATCTGCCTCCATCTCACCCTATCCACTCCATCTTCTTCTCTTACACCAACGACCTTCATGTCCTCCTTCACCACATCCATGAATCGTCTCTTTGGTCTTCCTCTAGGCCTTCTGCCTGGTAGTTCCAGCCTCAGCATCCTATTACCAATATACTCACTATCCCTCCTCTGTACATGTCCAAACCATCTCAATCTAGCCTCTCTGACTTTGTCTCCAAAACGTCTTACATGTGCTGTCCCTCTGATGTGCTCATTCCTAATCCTATCCATCCTCGTTACTCCCAAAGAGAACCTCAACATTTTCATCTCTGCTACCTCCAACTCTGCCTCCTGTCTTTTCCCCAGGGCCACTGTTTCTAACCCATACAACATCGTTGGCCTCAACACCGTCTTGTAGTCCATACATTTATACAGTGTATATTGAATAAAATGTCTTACTTGATTTCAGTTTTCTGGTAGATGAATCTCTGATGTTAAAATTTTAGAGATCATTATACTTAGCAGTCAATCACAAATTCTCAAATTCTTGGCCTCAAATACCAAGAGAATGCATCTCAAAGCTCCCATTTTGAAAATTTGGATACCCACACCCTCCCCATGCTCCGCATACCTTGGGCCCGTCGACAAATGCCCCAGCTTCCGCCTGAAGTAGGATTTTTTTTTTTCTAACACCTTTTACAGGGGGGACAGTGATGGTCTAGTGGATAGGGTGCAGCATCGCTGATCCGAAGGTTGGGGTTTCAAGTCCCCACAGGATTGTCACTATCCCCCCCCCCCCCCCCCAGTGCAGCAAACTGGGTTATCAAAGGCCGGCCATGTCTCTCACTGTCTATGGTGTAAGGCATGTATAAGAACCATTGCTGACTTTCGACAAGAGAAGGCTGCAAAGCCGTCAGTGTGTTTCCGCCCTGCGATGGCCTGACGAGCTGTCCAGGGTGTACTCTGCCCTCGCCCGAAGTTGGCTGGGATGGCGCCAGCCATTAATTAGGATAAAGCGGTTACAGAAAATGAACTGAACTGAACCTTTTACAGGCACTGGGTTTCACACTGAGTGAGTAGAAATCAAAAAGATTATAAAATACTTTTGTCTTTGTGTTTACTTGATTCCTATTAAAGAAAATTTGATGAGAATGACTTTAAATTGTTAATATATACGCTACAGAGTTTCAATTTTTAACATTTTCAGCTGGTGGTGTGCCTCAAGATTTTTTCAAAGAAAAAAGTGTGCCTTAGCTCAAAAAAAGGATGAAAAACACCGCGCTAGAAAATGTAGTTCCTCTTAAAAGAAAACCAATCTGAGAGAAAGAAATATCCTCCTGGTATAATAATGAAACACACGCCCACTAAAACAGAACAAATGCAAAGTACAGACGCTCCCCGACTTACGTTTTAGTTAGGTTCCGGACGGCCAAACGTAAGGTGGAAAAAAAAAAAAAAAAAACGTAAGTTGTTACTGTATGTTCTAGTGACGTATGACGTTCATACTGGACTATACATCCTTAAATACCATTACCGTATCTCATAGAACACCCCTAAATCAATTATTATAAACATAACATTGTATAATATCAACATTAATTTCAAATAAATTAAATTCAAGCAAAATAATTTCAAGTAGATAAATTTTAATCAAATTCACTCATCAAATATCAAATACGGTATTAAATATAACCTTTAACATTCTCTATGATGCGATCTTTCTGCTTGTAAATGGTTTCGATGGTCGACGGAGCCATTTGGAAGAAACGTGCAACATGCAGAATTAACCAGAAATAAGACCATAAATAAAACCTGTAGACCATCTTATATAAGATATGTAGCAGTGACAATGTTATGTTTATGTACGTTAGTTTCAATTTTAACATTTAAAGAGTGATCAGGCAAAAAATTAATTCCCTAAACTTAGACAGGTATGCTAATGACTAAAACAGTAAATAATATCACACCATCAGATCTGCAACTAGAGTGTTTTTCCTCAATACCTGCTCCTTTTGGGTAATATAATTTGTGATCATGGTATTATCTTACATAGTTATGCTGATGACACACAGTTATGTATTTTCAGCATAACTATGTAAGATAATACCATGATCTTACATAGTTATGCTGATGACACACAGTTATGTATTTTCAGCAAGGCCAGATAAGAGACATCAGTGTGTTAAAGAATACAGGATAGAAACAAGGACATTAGACACTGGATGTTTCCTAACTTCCTCTTCTTCAACTCTGATAAGATAGAAGTACAGACGCTCCCCAACTTCCGAATGAGTTACGTTCCAGACGGCCGTTCGTTAGATTAATTTGTTCGTAAGCCATTACAGAACGTTCTTTAGAGGGGACCGTATGTTTAAACTTTGTATAAGTAACCTAGAAGACTTTGGACTGTTCACAATCTCTCTCTCCATAATCATCTTATTTCATTCTATTGAATTTATCATTTATTGGTACAAGGTGCAAACCTAAATGCACCATAAATTATTAACCTAACTGTGACGTCAGAAACTTTCAGCTGGACCCAAAATGCAGGAGATCGAGTAGGATGAACACAGAGAGACTTTATTGCAACAGTGGAGGCACTTGAGCAAGTGGGAAAACGTAGTCACTGCTAGTGACGAGGAGAAACATGAAAACTTTAGATACAGAGAACTACGAAGCGGGAACTGGTCGAGCGCTGAGCTGAAACCAGGAGCCAGAGAGATCACAGGAAAACAGGAATGTGAAGAAGGACAATCTTCTTGCACCGGGATGTGCGTGCTGCTCGTCTTTATAGCACAGTAGATTGGTGAGTAGGATCAGGTGTGCGCATTGCGATCCGGTCGTGTGTGTCAGCCATGCCCCTCTGCCTGCAGCGCTGGGGAGAGAGAGAGAGAGTGTCAAAGTCCCCCAACAACACAGACCATAACACTAACAAACTTGTATATAATCTCTCTCTGTATAGTGTTGCTTATGAAAAAGGTCGATACATCGTTGCAAAGACACAAAAAAAACGGATAAAAAGTGTTATGTGAATTGTCTACCTCTGCATTATTTGTAATTTGTATTGAATATTAAGTGTATTTCAGGATAATGTTAATCATATTTCATAGTTATATTTATGAGATATCTTTTTATAGATTTTATTCAATTTCTATTTCTACTTGTTCTTTAATTGCACTTTCACTTTCGACCTCGGACAGCCCTGTTCGTATGTTCTGATGTTCGTAAAACGAATGTTTGTAAGTAGGGTAGCATCTGTACTTGTAATCGGATCACATGCCACCAGAAGTAAGGGTTTTGATTTTGTATAAAGTTAAGATGGTGCATGAGCACAGAAGTGTTCTTGTGGTCTAGGTAGGAGAGGACAGTGTTAACAGAGGCAGTACTATGGCATCATCTACGGAATTCGGTCAAGAACTGAGGGGCCCAGCTATGTGTCCTTAAAAAGACATTGCATTCCTTAATGTCTCAGTGGAAAGTCATCCTGACCCATATTTCATCCAGCTCCCCCCCCCAAAAAAAAAAAAAAAAAAAAAAGACATTAGCTAGAAGAAAGCTGGAAAGCAGGGAATGGTGTTGTCTGTTCCTCAGCATGACCAGAACAATTGCTCATTATTCGTTTTCCTCCAGCATTGTTTCTGCCCAGGTAGCCAAGGTAATTCCCCGCCATTCAAATAATAATAAAAAAAAAATCTTTGAAGTCTGTTGGTATGGTCTCAAATTGGGAATATTCTCACATGTCTAGCAGAGTCTGTCTGTCATAGGAAATTACAGCATTGCATGTTGCCAAAGCACTTGAAAATAGTACCAAAAACACAAGAAAAAAAAAAAAAGCAAAGTTGCACAATGGCAGCCATCCTGACTGCTGCCTTGTTTGTGTGCCTTGTTACATCTTTTTTATTTTTAAACAATTAATTACTCAGATTTATTGATCGCCGTGGTGCAGTGATTAGAATGGTTATATCTCTTGGTTTGAACCCGATGACACGAGGATCTTTTGGTTTTAATTCTCCCCACAACTATATGGATTTCTACTGAGTTCTCCTGGTTCCTTCCACGGTAAACATACATGCATATTACATCAATTGGCTACTTTTAATTGCCCATAGGTGTGCTAGGTTGAAAAACCTGTCTAGGGGATACCCTGTCCCTCCAAAATAATAACAATAATAATTGGGACTAATTAAGATTAGCAATGGACAGGTAATTAAATGGACAGCCCGAAATACTCTCCTCTTGATTTTATCCCTGTGGTTATCTTCAGAAATAGATTTTAGTTCAGCCAAGGTGTTTGTTTCAAGACCTTAACCTAACTGAGCAGCATTTCACCTCCTGTACAGGACACAGAGGCAAAATTACCTGGTTTGCTGATCTATAGATGTGTGCTGTACCAACAAAAAGTGCCATATTTTAAATGGTTCAATAAAGCTAGGAATTTTAAGGGTGTGGTGTTTCAGGTTATTTCTCATCCCTTTATTTTCAGCATGCTGCTGATTTAGAGAAGAAACAAAATGAATCTGAGAACAAAAAACTGCTGGGAACCATCATCCAATATGGAAATGTCATCCAGGTAATAAACAGCCTTGCATACAAACACCTAGACATTTTAATCAGCCCATGTTGTTTACAGTATCAACGCTGTTTCTGTTTGTTTAGCTTCTCCACCTGAAGAGTAATAAATATCTGACTGTGAATAAGCGTCTGCCAGCACTGCTAGAGAAAAATGCCATGAGAGTGACTCTGGATGCTGCGGGAAACGAAGGCTCCTGGTTCTACATCCAACCATTCTACAAGCTACGCTCCATAGGAGACAGTGTAAGTGTTACGATGCTACTCTATAGGGAAAGGTGTGAGTGTTGGGGTACTGCTTTGTTGGAGGAGGTGTGAGTGTTACGGTGCTGCTTTATAGGGAACAGTGTGAGGGTTGAGGTGCTACTCTGTGGGACATGGTTTGAGTGTCAGGGTGCTGCTCTATAGGAGAAGTTGTGAGTGTTATGGTGCTGCTCTGTAATGGACGGTGTAGGTATTAAGGTTCTGATCGATAGGAGACGGTGTGGGTTTTACGGTGCTGCTCTGTAGGGGACAGTGTGAGTGTTGGGGTGCTGCTCTGTAGGAGATGTTGTGGATGTTGTGGTGCTGCTCTATAAGGGACGGTGTGAGTGTTGGGGTGCTGCTCTGTATAGGCCGATTTATGATTGGCATTTCCGTCTGCATGCTGGACATGGAAAGATATGGTCGGCTGTTGCAGAGGAGACAGCAGTAGATTTAGCATTTTGGACACGTCGCTCTTTTACAACTTTGTCTGGGTTGGCTTGCAGGTTATTGACACTGGTTTTATGAAGTTTGCCATTTGTCTCAATCGGCAGCACACATTTCTGGCTGGTTTGGAGCAATTCCACATTGCTTCAGTGTCACCGATAAGCGGTCTTTGAATCGCTTGTATTGGCTACCAGTGGAATGATGTCCTTTGGCAAGTTCAAAACTGATTGCGCAATAAGGAAGCCCATTTGTTGAAATGCGGACCACGTCCGTCTGAGTTGACGTGCAACAAGAATCACTTCCATAGATTGACACTTGGCATGTCGGCGAATCTCTATCATCAACCAGTAATTATCAAGGTCTATCTGCCATTTGAACGAAAAGGCAGATAGACCTTATTACTTCTAGAATGACAATATGGAGAACTTTGTTCCACCAATGTAAGCCCAAGACACATTGTAAGCAATAAATATAATAAAAGGTTCAAGGATCTTGATGTGACGGCAGTAGGGGACTCATGCCTCACAGCCATACAGCAATGTTGGTACACTCATTGCATTGTACTCAGCAGCTGTAGTTTTGACAGCAAGATTCTTATTAGATAAAACATGGTCTGAGAGTCTGCCAAAGGCTGTATATCATGCATCAAGTCATTTGTGTTATTAAACACAGATCTCAGCTATAGGAATTGGTTCACATTGGTTGGGGTGGCTTTGCTGAGGTTTGAGAATTGATTGCAAATCTGGCGTGCCCATAGGCGTGAACTATGCCATCCACAAGTTGGAAGTCATCAGGGTGATGGCTCAAAAGGGCCGTGTCCTCTACATATTGTAGTTCAAAAACATGTTGTAAAGATGTTTTTGTTAGATTAAAGAAGCTGTCATTAAGTCTATACCACATGGAAGAAGTCTGACTCAGCTCCACCATAGACATGTGCTAACATCCCATCATGGAAGTCTCCAAGGATGGACAGAAAAGCCGGTGGACATCTGAATTTGGCCAAAATGATCTACAGGATGGGGCAGTCAATGGTGTCAAATGCATAGGTAGACAGGTCCTGCTCTTACCGACTGTTTTGTGGCATGCACACATGACCGTGGAGACTCGTGGTGGCTGGGACACCGAACCCCATCACAGGATCAAAAGACCTGCCCACTGCCCTAAGCATCTATGCACCAACTCTTTACCGATTGCAAAACGTCAAGAACATGTTCTGTGCTCCGCTGTGCACTGCCTTACACAATATAACAAAATCTTGCTACTAGGGGATTTTAACGCCAGCTTGGGTTCAAAAGAGTGCATATGACAGGGTGCCGAGAGAGGAACTGTGGTATTGCATGAGGAGGTCTGGAGTGGCAGAGAAATATGTTAGAGTGGTGCAGGACATGTATGAGAGCTGTAAGACAGTAGAGAGGTGTGCTGTCGGTGTGACAGAAAAGTTCAAGGTGGAGGTGGGACTGCATCAAGGGTCAGCTCTGAGCCCCTTCTTGTTTGCTATGGTGATGGACAGGCTGACAGACGAGGTTAGACAAGAATCTCCATGGACTATGATGTTTGCAGATGACATTGTGATCTGTAGTGAGAGCAGAGAACAAGTGCAGGAAAATCTAGAGAGGTGGAGGTATGCCCTGGAAAGGAGAGGAATGAAGGTTAGCCTCAGTAAGACAGAATACATGTGTGTGAACGAGAAGGACCCAAGAGAAATGGTGAGGTTACAGGGGGCAGGGATAAAGAAGGTGGAGGATTTTAAGTACTTAGGCTCAACAATCCAGAGCAATGGAGTGTGTGGAAAAGAGGTGAAGAAGCGTGTGCAGGCAGGTTGGAATGGATGGAAAAAAGTGTCCGGTGTGATGTGTGATAGGAGAGTATCGGCAAGAATGAAGGGAAAAGTGTACAAAACAGTGATGACACCAGCGATGTCGTATGGTTTAGAAACAGTGGCCCTGGGGAAAAGACAGGAGGCAGAGCTGGAGGTCGCAGAGATGAAAATGTTGAGGTTCTCTTTGGGAGTAACGAGGATGGATAGGATCAGGAATGAGTACATCAGAGGGACAGCACATGTAAGCCGTTTTGGAGACAAAGTCAGAGAGGCTAGATTGAGATGGTTTGGACATGTCCAGAGAAGGGATAGTGAATATATTGGTAGTAGGATGTTGAGGTTGGAACTACCAGGCAGAAGGCCGAGAGGAAGACCAAAGAGAAGATTTATGGATGTGGTGAAGGAGGACATGAAGGTAGTTGGAGTAAGAGTAGAAGATGCAGAGGACAGGGTGGGATGAAGGCAGATCATTTGCTGTGGCGACTCCTGAAGGGAACAGCAGAAAGGAAAAGAAGATTTTGTGGTATCAACCCAATTACTTACAGGAAAGCTGAAAATAAACAGAAAACAGCATAAATTTTTAATAAAAGACCCCTTAATTTTCCCTCCCGGTGCTGTTCCTTTAAACATTTTCCTGGAAGTAAAATCGAGCCAATCAATACGAATGTCAACTTTAGCACATGGCACGTTGAACCAGTCAACACGAACATAAGCAAAAGCACATGGCCAGGAACTTGCTTAAATATATGAAATCAGTAAGCACGAGAATTGGGTGAAAATACTCATCACTTTCTGATAGGTCCATATCTGGCTCATTGCGCCATTCATTTAAAGCATCCGATAGTTTTACTGCAGCAGTTTCTAATGATTCATCTTGTTGGACATTTACCAAGAGACAAACAGCAAAATATTTTCCTGTTTTTTACGGCACGGTAGAACAATGAAATGTGTTGTTACTGATGAACATTATGGCAGGGGGTCTTGAAATACCATGCAAACTCACTTTTACAGGCAGTGAACGCCTCATTTTCCGGTTACAGAGATTGATCGAATAAAATTGGTAAGTTTGATCCACCATCTTGCTACCAGTACACATGGGCGCTTATTCGACGTAAGATCAAAAACATTGGGGGTGGGGTGGTGGTGGTTATTGGATCAGGGCGTTTATTACGTCGAATACGGTATTTGTAATCTTTTTGGCAGGTAAAGTAATGGTTTGAGTGTTGGCCGGTGTATAGTGACTCCTGTTAAACATAAAATTGAATGTACAGTGGGGCCAATAAGTATTGGGCAATTTAAAAATGTGCAAGTTCACCCATTTAAAAAGATAACAGAGGTTTGTAGTTTTCATCATAGGTCCACATCAAGCTTGAGAGACAGAATGTAAAAAAAAATAATCCAGGAAATCACATTGTATGATTTTTAAACAATATATTTGTGAAAATGGGAGGCCAATAAGTATTGGGCAGCCAGAAAACAAACATTACTTCGGCCCCCACTCGTTAACAGTATGAATGACACCTGTTTGAACTGATTAGATGCATAAGAGACACCTTCAAACAATGCATAAGAGACACCTTCAAACCTGCACACACCTTCAAACTATCAGACTGCAGTCTTCACCATAACCAAGACCAGAGAGCTTCCCAAAGACACCAGAGATAAAATTGTACAATTGCACAAAGCTGGAATGAGTCAAACTGCAATTGGTAAACAACTTTGTGAGAAAAGATCAACAGTTGGAAACATGATTAGAAAATGGAGGAAGTATAACATCACTGACAACCTCCCTAGGAGTGGCGCACCATGCAAGATCTGACCTCGTGGGGTTCAAAGGATCCTGAGAACAGTGAGTTATCAGCCCAGAACTACACGGCAGGAACTGGTCAATGATTTGAACACGGCAGGAAAAACCGTCACAAAGATGACAATAACTAACACACTACGTCGTCATGAGATGAAATCCTGCATTGCCCGAAAGGTTCCCCTACTCAACAAAAACATGTAAAGGCCCGTCTGAAATCTGCTAAAGACCATCTGGACGATCCAGAGAAGGATTGGGAATGTGATGTGGTCAGATGAGACCAAAATTGAACTGTTTGGTTTAAGCAGCACTTGCTGTATTTGGAGGAAGAAGAATGCTGAGTTGCATCCCAAGAACACCATACCTACTGTGAAGCATGGGGGAGGACACATCATGCTTTGGGGATGCTTTTCTGCAGAAGGGATAGGACGACTGCACCGTATCAATGGCAACATGAATGGGGCCATGTATTCTGACATTTTGAGTAAAAAACTCCTTCCCTCGGTCAGAGCATTAAAGATGACACATGGCTGGGTATTCCAGCATTATAACGATCCAAAGCACACAGCCAAGAAAACCAAGGAGTGGCTCCGTAAAAAGCATATCAAGGTTCTGGAGTGGCCTAGCCAGTCTCCAGACCTCAACCCAATCGAAAACCTGTGGAGGGAGTTAAAACTTCGAGTTGCCAAGCGACAGCCCTCAAACATCACAGCTCGAGAGAAGACCTGTGCAGAGGAGTGGGCCAAAATACCAACTAAAGTGTGTGTAGACCTGGTCAAGAACTACAGGAACCGTTTGACCTCTGTCATTGCCAACCAAGGCTACATTACAAAGTCTTAAAAGTAACTTTTGCTGGCTGCCCAATACTTATTGGCCTCCCATTTTCACAACTAAATTGTTTAAAAATCATACAATGTGATTTCCTGGATTTTTTTTGACATTCTGTCTGTCAAGTTTGAATGTGGAAACTCGAAGTTTTCCTGCTTTCATTGGAGCGATTCGCAGATCAGTACCTCCAAGTCTGAGGCTATGGTTTTCAGTCAGACAATGGTGGAATGCACCCTCCAGGTCGGGAATGAGGTCCTGCCCCAAGTGGAGGAGTTTAAGTATCTGGGAGTCTTGTTTACGAGTGAGGGAAGGATGGAGCGAGAGATCGACAGACGGATCGCTGCAGCCTCTGCTGTTAAGCGGTGCCTGTACCGGTCCGTCGTGGTAAAGAAGGAGCTGAGCCGCAAGGCGAAGCTCTCAATGTACCAGTCGATCTACGTTCCAACCCTCACCTATGGTCACGAGCTTTGGGTGATGACCGAAAGAACAAGATCACGGATGACCGAAAGAACAAGATCACGGATACAAGCGGCTGAAATGAGCTTCCTTCGCCGGGTGGCGGGGTTCTCCCTTAGAGATAAGGTGAGAAGCTCCACCATCCGGGGAGAGCTCGGAGTAGATCCACTGCTCGTCCGCATTGAGAGGGGCCAGTTGAGGTGGCTCAGGCATCTGGTCAGAATGCCCCCCGGACGCCTCCCTGGTGCGGTGTTTCAGGCATGTCCAACCGGGAAGAGACCCCGGGGTCGACCTAGAACACGCTGGAGGGACTATGTCTCCCGGCTTGTCTGGGACCGCCTCGATGTCCCCCCGGGAGAATTGGAGGAAGTGGCTCGGGAGAGGGACTCTCTCCCCCCCCCCCAGACCCGACCCTGGACTAAGCGGAAGATGATGATGAAGTTTGATGTGTACCGATGATGAAAATTACAAACCTCTCTTATCTTTTTAAATGGGTGAACTTGCACATTTTTATGTTGCCCAGTACTTATTGGCCCCACTGTAATTACTTATTTCTGAACACGGCCATGTCTCCATTGATTTATTTGTGTAATAGCAAAAAAAAAAAAATCAATTGGTTTAAATTGTAGCGATTATAGTCAGAGTGAAGGTGGAACAGTTCTAAAAACTTATTTTATTTTAGTTTTATACAGTTTTAGCAAGATTAACAATTATTTTCATTAAAATGCAAAGTTCAGTTTACATTTAGTTTTTTGAAAAACAGGTGTGTGTGTGTGCGTGTGCGCGTGCGTTCGCATTTCAGGTGGTAATAGGTGATAAGGTTGTGTTAAATCCTGTGAATGCTGGACAGCCTCTTCATGCCAGCAGCCATCAGCTTGTTGATAATCCAGGATGTAATGAGGTATGGACACACACACCCACACATACTATGATTACATGAATTTATAATGTATGAACAATCAGGATATTTGTTATTGTATTCCTGACTGCTGTGTGTGTGTGTATCAGGTTAATTCTGTGAACTGCAGCACCAGTTGGAAAATTGTCCTGTTTATGAAATGGAGCGATAATCAGGAGGTCATTCTGAAAGGCGTGAGTTCACAACAGTTACGCGCATACTGATAAGCCATAACATTAACACCTGCTTATAGTTGTGTAAGTTCTATTTGTTTCACCAAAGCATTTGTAACCATTAAATCCTGGATTCCACAAGACCTCTGAGGGGATGCTGTGGCATCTGGAGCAATTCACAGTTCACAGTACATCCAGTACATTTAATTACTGCAAGTTGAAGGCAGGTCTCCATGGCCTGTACTAGTTTGTCCAGCACAGCCTACAGATGGGAATCTCTTCTTCACCAACCACATACACTGGTTCAGAAGTTCGGCAATCTGGCTTAGGGAGCGAACTGTGCACCTGGATACTGAATTTTATTAGTAACAGACCTTAGAACATCAGGATAGGAGACCACATTACCGCCACTCTCATCCTGAACACCGGAACGGCACAGTGGTGTGTTCTTAGCTCTTCTCGCTCTTCACACACTACTGTTGACGGACAACAAAGAGTCTGCCTACATGAAGGAGGTCTTTTGTGGTGATGGTGCGACAACAGTACTCTGGAACTAAACACATCCAAAACCAAAGAGATGATCATGGACTTGAGGAGATCAAAACAAACTGAGCACTTTGCCCTCTACATCGATGGACAAGAGGTAGAGAGGGTGGACTGCTTCAAGTTTGTTGGAGTCCACATCTCTGCTGATTCCACCTGGACCACAAACATCTCCCACCAGGTGGGGAAAGCACAACAAAGGATGTATGTCCTCTATAACCTATGACAAGATCGTCTACCCCGACCCCTACTGAAGAACTTTACCGCTCTGCCATCGAGAGCCTTCTGACCTACTGATGTACAGTGTGGTTCAGCAGCTGTACTGCAGAGGACAGGAAGGCCCTGCAGTGAGTTGTGAGGACGGAAGAGCGTGTAAGTGGAACTACGCTACCCCGCTCAATGACATTTACACTGACAGACTTCAGAGGGATGTTGGGAGACAGCCAATGAGAGAGCAACTCGCGCATTGTTTGAATTTTTGAATGGCGTGTTTGACGCTTTTGGTAAGAAGTTGTTTCGTGTACAGAGGATGAACATTTAGGAAAATGTTTTTCGTAACATGGACTTTTCGTATTCAGAGGCTTTTGTAAGTAGAGAGCCGAGTGTATGTATATATATGTATGTATATATGTATGTATGTATATATATATATATGTATGTGTATATATATATATATACACACGTATGTGTATATATATATGTATGTGTGTATATATATATATGTATGTGTGTGTGTGTGTGTATATGTATATATATATATATATATATATATATATAATATATATACACACAGTAGGCCCTCGATATTCGCGGTGGTTTGGTTCCGGCCCCTCTCGCAAATGAAGATAATCCGCGAGTTCTGTACCTGGAAGTAAAACCCCATGTATTATATTACATTCGCGAATGAGAAATCGGAAGTACAATACTATTTATCTGTTACATGTGTTAAAATATGCTTCTTAGACACATTCTACAGACAGTCTTACTCATTAATACAGTATTAATGTAGTAAAATATAGTAATGCTTAAGAAAAACTTTTTAATTTTGTACTGTGAAATTTATTAATAAAATATCGAAACATTATATAACATACTTTATATCTATCTATCTATCTATATACAGAATGTATATGTTTTCATTTTGTATGTATATTATCCAGTTCAGCTCTATGATGCCACTCAAACGCCAGCTAAGTGCCGTCTCTTCTGAAGAAATAAGACTTTCTCCTGAAGAAATGACAGTTTCCTCTGAAGTGCCTGAAGATAATCAGCTGAACTGTTGTAAAGCTGTAGTATTAAAGTCTTTTTCAATTATTATTCCAGTACAGTGTCTAAATTAATGTTTAGAATGTTTAGAAGCCATGGAGCAGCTCAGCCACGCCCCTCAGCCGGCGGAGAGTTAGAGAACACAGCCTTCAAAATTAAAGCCCCCAGAACAGACCATAACAAAAAAAACATAAAAGAACATGAACTGTAATAAATTGGATAAACAAAACAAAACGATAAACATACTACACCACAGTACATAAAATCACACACTACTTCTTCTTCTTCTTTTCCTTTCGGCTGTTCCCTTCAGGGGTCGCCACAGCAAATGATCTGCCTCCATCTCTCCCTATCCTCTGCATCTTCTACTCTTACTCCAACGACCTTCATGTCCGCCTTCACCGCATCCATAAATCTTCTCTTTGATCTTCCTCTGGGCCTTTCGCCTGGTAGTTCCAACCTCAACATCCTACGACCAATTTACTCACTATCCCTCCTCTGTACATGTCCAAACCATCTCAATCTAGCCTCTCTGACTTTGTCTCCAAAACATCTAACATGTGCTGTCCCTCTGATGTACTCATTTCTGATCCTATCCATCCTCGTTACTCCCAAAGAGAACCTCAACATTTTCATCTCTGCTACCTCCAACTCTGCCTCCTGTCTTTTCCCGAGGGCCACTGTCTCTAAACCATACAACATTGCTGGCCTCATCACCGTCTTGTACACTTTTCCCTTCATTCTTGCCGATACTCTCCTATCACACATCATACCGGACACTTTTCTCCATCCATTCCAACCTGCCTGCACGCGCTTCTTCACCTCTTTTTCCACACTCTCCATTGCTCTGGATTGTTGATCCTAAGTACTTAAAATCCTCCACCTTCTTTATCTCTGCCCCCTGTAACCTCACCATTCCTCTTGGGTCCTTGTCGTTCACACACATGTATTCTGTCTTACTAAGACTAACCTTCAATCCCCTCCTTTCCAGGGCATACCTCCACCTCTCTAGATTTGCCTCCACTTGGTCTCTGCTCTCACTACAGATCACGATGTCATCTGCAAACATCATAGTCCATGGAGATTCTTGTCTAACCTCGTCTGTCAGCCTGTCCATCACTCACTTTCTAAGACCTTGTTGAATATTCTTGTCAGAAAATCTACTGCTACCTCCCCTAGACACTTCCATACTTCAACTGGTATGTCATCAGGGCCAACTGCCTTTCCACTCTTCATCCTCTTCAATGCCCTCCTCACTTCTCCTTTACTAATCTTTGTTACTTCCTGCTCCTCAGCGGTCACCCCTTCTACTCTTTTTTTCTCTCTCATTTTCCTCATTCATCAGCTCTTCAAAGTACTCTTTCCATCTTCCCAGCACACTTCTGTCATCAGTCAATACATTTCCCTCTCTGTCCTTTATCACTCTAACTTGCTGCACGTCTTTCCCATCTCTATTTCTCTGCTGTGCTAACCTGTATAGATAATTTTCTCCCGCCTTACTGTTCAACCTATCATACAAGTCATCATACGCCCTCTGTTTGGCCTTTGACACTGCTACCTTCGCCTTACGCTGTGTCTCCCTGTACTCCTGTTTACTCTCTTCGGTCCTCTCAATGTCCCACTTCCTCTTAGCTAACCTCTTCTTTTGTACACACGCCTGCACTTCCTCATTCCACCACCAAGTTTCCTTATCTACTTTCCTTCCAAAGGACACACCAAGTACTCTCCTACCGGTCTCCCTGATCACATTGGCTGTGGTTGTCCAGTCCTCTGGAAGCACTTCCTGACTACCCAAAGCCTGTTTCAACTCCTCCTTGAAGACAACACGACACTCTTCCTTTTTCAGCTTCCACCACTTTGTCTTCTGCTCTGCCTTTGCCTTTTTCCTATGGACACGCCTCCCGCCTCTCCTTCTTCGACGTCTTCGACCAACAGTAGTCCAATTTCCATCAGCACTCTGTTGGTTGACAGCACTGATGGTGGTCGTTGTTAACCCTGGCCTCGACCTATCCGGTATGAATTCTGTATTGATCATTTGCATTTTTAAATGTGGCAGAAGTTTTTTACGCCGGATGCCCTTCCTGTCGCAACCCTCTGCATTTATCCGGGCTTGGGACCGGCATAAGGGGGAGAGACACTGGTTAGTGCCCCGAACCCCCCCCCCCCCCCCCGCCTCATGGCTGCATTACATAAAATCACACACAAATATTCTAAACATTAACTTAGGTACTGTACTGGCATAATGATTGAAAAAGACTTTTGATACTAGAGTGCTTTCAGATGATTATTTCTCTTCCGCCACTTCGGAGGAAACTGTCATTTCTTCAGGAGAAAGTCTTATTTCTTCTGAAGAGACATCCAACGTCATTACCTTTTCTAGCGCTTAGTCAGGGAAGATGCACAGCGTTGAAGTGGCATAATACAGCTTAACTGGTAATTAAAATACATTAAAAAGAGAGGCTCATTGAAAACTTGTGCACGAATGAGGAACAAAGGGCGTTACATCATCTCAACCAATCAGCAGGAAGTAGGACAGCCATTGGCTGAATTTGAGTGACGTGCCAGTTGCTTGGCAGTCCGTGAATACTCAAACCGTGAGTGCAAAACTGCGAATAGTCAAGGGCCTACTGTACATGCAGATGCTCCCCAGCTTACAAACAATCGTTTTGCGAACAACCGGCAATACGTACATGGCTGTCCAAGATGGAACGTGAAATGAAATGGAAGAACAAGTAGAAATAGAAATGGAATAAAATCTATTGAAAGATATATCATAAATATAAGCATGAAATATGATTAAACATTATCCTGAGGTACACTTTATTACTAGGCTCCTGCAGAGGGGAGCAGCTGACATGTGCCTTACACCATACGGAGGTCATGGAAGAGAAGCAGAACGATTCATTTCTCAACTTGTGCCAAAACTTTCAAAGAAGAAACAAATTTACTCCAGTATTAATAATGAACAGGATAAGAGTGAAACTCTCTGTAAATCTGATCAGATCAGCTGTGCTGTGCTTGAGAGGAACCAGGAGTTTAATGATAGAGAATGTACAGAGTGTTCATTTTATAATTGAATAATTTTAGAGTTTTAGCATTTTAATGTTTATTATACCCATTGTGTGGGTTTCATTTAATTTGAAAATATTTAATACATCTTTTTAATTTATGTATGCTACGTTTTGTAAAGAATGTTAATAAAGTTTCCTGACATTGTTTCCCATCTACCGTGCTATAAAGACGAGCAGCGCACTCATCCCGGTGCTAGAAGATTGTTCCTCTTCACTTCCCTGTTTTCCTGTGATCTCTCTGGCTCCTAGTTTCAGCTCCAAGCTTACTAGCAGTGACTATGTTTTCCCCTTGCTTAAGTGCCTTCCCTGTAACAATTAAGTCTCTCCTTTTCCATCCTACTCTGTCTGCTGCATTTTGGGTCCGGCTGAAAGTTTCTGACGTCACAGTTAGCTTGATAATTTATGGTGCATTTAGGTTTGCACCTTGTACCAATAAATGATAAATTCAATAGAATGAAATAAGTTGATTATGCAGAGAGAGAGAGAGAGAGTGAGAGAGAGAGAGAGTGTATACAGTACAAACTTATATAGGTTACCTCTACAAGGTTTAAACAGACGTTCTCCTCTAAAGAATGCCCTGTAATGACTTACGAACAAATTCATCTAACGAACAGCCGTCTGGAACGTAACTCGTTGGTAAGATGGGGAGCGTGTGTGTGTGTGTGTGTGTGTGTGTGTGTGTGTGTGTGTGTGTGCGTGTGCGTACACACACACACACACACACACACACAGTGGCATCTCACCTTACGATAGTCCCAGCAGATGAAAACTCCAGGTTACGAAAAACATTTTCCAAAATTTTTTGTCTCTATACGGAACAAGTTCTCCTTCTGAAACGCCCCAATCAAACATTCAAACAATGCACGGGCTGCTTTCCCATTGAATATCTTCCAACATCCCGCCCCGCTGGCCTCCCATTTGCTAGGAGGGATGACGCCACTCCTTCCCATTGGCTATTATGGAGCTGAATCTCTCATAATGCTTTTCGTGTAAAGTCTCATTTCACCCGCTTGTATCCGTGATCTTGTTCTTTCGGTCACTACCCAACTACCCTACTTCGCCTTGCGGCTCAGCTCCTTCTTCACCACGTCGGACCGGTACAGGCTCCGCCTAACAGCAGAGGCTGTAGCGATCTGTCTGTCGATCTCTCGATCCATCCTTCCCTCACTCGTGAACAAGACCCCAAGATGCTTAAACTCCTCCACTTGGGACAGGACCTCATTCCTGACCCAAAGGGTGCACTCCATCCTTGTCTGACTGAGAACCATGGCCTCAGACTTGGAGGTACTGATCCTCATCCCGGCTGCTTTGCACTCGGCTGCGAATCGTTCCAATGAGAGCTGGAGGTCTCGACTTCATGAAGCCAAAAGGACATCATCAGCTGCAAAAAGCAGAGACGAGATACGATGGCCACCAGACCAGAACCCCTCAATGCCTCGACTGTGCCTAGAAATTCTGTCCATAAAAATTATGAACAGAATCGGTGACTTAGGGTTAGTAATGGCTCGTAGCAACGGGTCCGGAACACCGTACTCTCGGAGCGCACCCCACAAGATCGTTTTGAGGGACCCGGTCGAAAGTCTTCTCCAAATCCACAAAGCACATGTGGACAGATTGGGCAAACTCCCATGCCCCCTCCAGAATCCTGTGGAGCGTATAGAGTTGGTCAAGAGTGCTACGGCCAGGACGAAAACCACATCGTTCCTCCTGAATCCGAGGTTCGACTATCGGTCGGATTCTCCTCTCTAGTACCCCTGCATAGACTTTCCCAGGTAGGCGGAGGAGTGTAATTCCCTGATTATTGGAACACACCCTCCGGTCCCCCTTCTTAAAAATGGGGACCACCACCCCAGTTTGCCAATCCAGAGGTACAGCCCCCGATGACCACACGATGTTGCAGAGACGTGTCAACCAAGACAGTCCTACAGCATCCAGAGCCCGGAGATATTCTGGGTGGATCTTGTCCAACCCCGGCGCTCGACCACTGAGGAGCTTTTTGACAACTTCAATGACCTCCACTCCAGTGATGGGCGGACCTCCACCCAAACCCCCAGGGTCTTCCTCCTCCAGGGAGGGTGTGTTGGTGGGATTGAGGAGGTCCTCAAGGTATTCCCTCCACCTCTCGACGACATCCCCAGTCGAGGTAAGCAGCTCCCCACCTCCACTGTAAACAGTGTTTGTGGAGAACTGCTTCCCCCTCCTAAGGTGTCGGATGGCGGTCCAGAACCTTTTTGAGGCCAACCGATAATCACTCTCCAGGCCCTCACCGAACTCCTCCCACGCCCGAGATTTTGCATCTGCGACAGCCTCGGCTGCAGCACGTTTGACCTGCCGGTACCTGTCCGCTGCCTTGGGAGTCCCACCGGCTAATAAAACCCGATAGGCCTCCTTCTTCAGCTGGACGGCCTCCTTCATCGCAGGTGCCCACCACCGGGTTCGGGGATTACTGCCACGACAAGCACCGACGACCTTACGGCCACAGCTATGGGCTGCCGCCTCAGCAATGGAGGCACGAAATATGGCCCATTCGGATTCCATGTCCCCCACCTCCTCCGGGACGTGGTTGTAGCTCTGCCGGAGGTGGGAGTTAAAGGCCCCTCGGACAGGGCACTCCACCAAGCGTTCCCAGCAGACCCTGATTACACGCTTGGGCCTGCCAGGTCGTGAAGGCAGCCTCCCCCCACCACTGAAGCCAAATCACCACCAGGTAGTGATCGGTAGACAGCTCAGCTCCTCTCTTCACCCGAGTGTCCAGAACATATGGTCGCAAGTCCGATGACACGTCAATCATCGAATTGCAACCTCTGGTGTCCTGGTGCCAAGTGCACTTATGTTCAAACATAGTGTTTGTGATAGACAAACTGTGATGAGCACATAAGTCCAACAACGAAACACCATTCGGGTTCAGACTGGAGAGGCTGTACCTACCGATCACACCCTTCCAGGTCTCACCATCGTTGCCCACATGGGCGTTGAAGTCTCCCAAGACGAGTGAGTCCCCTCAGGGAGATTATCCCTACCAGGACATTATCACAATATGCAAATTTTTTTAGAAGGAACATATGTTGTCAGGGGCATAAAGTTCATTATTTTCTGTAATGTACTGATAAACATTAGACTTTAATATATTTTAGATTCATTCCACACAACTGAAGTAGTTCAAGCCTTTTATTGTTTTAATATTGATAATTTTGGCAAAAAAGTAAAGAAAAACCAAAAATTCCTATCTCAAAAAAATTAGCATATTTCACCCGTCCAATAAAAAAAAAGTGTTTTTAATACAAAAAAGGTCAACTCTCAAATAATTATGTTCAGTTATGCACTCAATACTTGGTTGGGAATCCTTTTGTAGAAATGACTGCTTCAATGCGGCGTGGCATGGAGGCAATCAGCCTGTGGCATTGCTGAGGTGTTATGGAGGCCCAGGATGTTTCGATACTGGCCTTAAGCTCATCCACAGTGTTGGGTCTGGTGTCTCTCAACTTTATCTTCACAATATCCCACAGATTCTCTATGGGGATCAGGTCAGGAGAGTTGGCTGGCCAATTGAGCACAGTAATACCATGCAGGTGCCAGGTCGTACTGAAAAATGAAATCTTCATCGCCATAAAGCTTTTCAGCAGATGGAAGCATGAAGTGCTCCAAAATCTCCTGATAGCTAGCTGCATTGACCCTGCCCTTGATAAAACACAGTGGACCAACACCAACAGCTGACATGGCACCCCAGATCACCACTGACTGTGGGTACTTGACACTGGACTTCAAGCATTTTGGCATTTCCTTCTCCCCAGTCTTCCTCCAGACTCTGGCACCTTGGTTTCCGAATGACATGCAAAATTTGCTTTCATCCGAAAAAAGTACTTTGGACCATTGAGCAAAAGTCCAGTGCTGCTTCTCTGTAGCCCAGGTCAGGCGCTTCTGCCGCTGTTTCTGGTTCAAAAGTGGCTTGAATGGGGAAGCCGTTTTCTGCCACACTTTTTCCTTCCCACAGACGTCCCACTGAGGTGCCTTGATACAGCACTCTGGGAACAGCCTATTCGCTCAGAGATTTCTTTCTGTGTCTTACCCTCTTGCTTGAGGGTGTCAATGATGGCCTTCTGGACAGCAGTCAGGTCGGCAGTCTTACCCATGATTGCGGTTTTGAGTAATGAACCAGGCTGGGAGTTTTTAAAAGCCTCAGGAATCTTTTGCAGGTGTTTCGAGTTAATTGGTTGATTCAGATGATTGGGTTAATAGCTTGTTTAGAGTACCTTGTCATGATATGCTAATTTTTTGAGATAGGAATTTTGGGTCTTCATGAGCTGTATGCCAAAATGATCAGTATTAAAACAATAAAAGACCTGAAATATTTAAGTTGGTGTGCAATGAATCTAAAACATATGAAAGTTTAATTTTTATCAGTACATTACAGAAAATAGTGAACTTTATCACAATATGCTAATTTTTTGAGAAGGACCTGAACACACTTAGGATTCTGCTAAAAGATAATAAATATCTGTAATTGTTCTGTCATTTGTGGATTCAGGTTTTCATTCATTTTACAACTCTTGGCTTAACTGAGTATGCATTAGATTGTCCCGATCTGAGCAGATATGTGTATGAGACTTGCACCCATGCTAGTAGGCTTACACTTCTGACCAACCATATTTGCTTATGGTTACCAAAGTCCACAAAACAGTGTAAACACAAAGATCAGAGAGACGACGTCTTAACACAAGGGGAACATGTTTTGATAACTGATATATATATATATATATATATATATATATATATATATATATATGTACACTCAGTATGTAGTTTGTAAACAATGAATGCAGCGTGATTGCGTCATTACGTCAGCGTACTCCGTAGGTAAGTCTAAACTCCAAAATTTGACTTTTTTGGGTTTTAAAGTTATGGCTGATTAATTTATTCTTTATCAACCTGCAGATGCTGCATAAATCTGTGTTGTACAGCAATGTTTTGTGTGTTTCTGTGTGTGTTAGGGGGATGTGGTTCGGTTGTTCCATGCAGAGCAGGAAAAGTTTCTAACATGTGATGATCATCGCAAGAAACAATACGTCTTCTTACGGACAACTGGACGTCAGTCTGCCACTTCAGCTACCAGCAGTAAAGCACTCTGGGAGGTGGAGGTGTGTGTGTGTGTGTGGCTGGATGGATGGATGGATGGATGGATGGGTGGTGCTTAATATTTTAGACTACTTGTCATAAATGAAATGCAACTGAAAAAAGATACCAATTATTGTATTTGTGCTTGTTATTTAGAAAGACCACAGAAATTTGTTTATCCATTTATTTACACCCTCAATCGCTCGTCAGTCCATCTCAGGAACAACACACATGGCCATTCTCACACATGTAGGGGGAATTTAGAACAGCCAGTTAGCCTAATGTAAATGTCTTTGGAATGTATGAGAAAACCCGAGAACTCTGAGACAATGGCGAGGTTTCAACCTTTTTGCTGTGATGTACACGTGCTAATCGCTACACCGCCAGTCTGCCTTCATTAAACAATTTACATAAATCTAAAATACAAATTTTAACAGTTTTCAGTTTGGCTTCTTTTTGGATTTTATGACATTTTTACAAATTTTTCTATAGTTCTTGCAGCACTGTGGCTCGTGAAGACCGTATTTAGAGGGAATCTTTGATCAAGATTTGATTGATTTGTGAACCAATTTAATTCCATGTTGGTTCTGCTCAAATATGGAATCTTGGCCAGTCCATCCATTCTATTGTTTTTCATTACTGTTTATTCTTCATCTAATTTCTACACAGTTTAAATGAATATTTATGATTGGTCTCTTCCTTACATATTAATCCACCTCCAAATGTGATTTCATTTCTCTGTTGTGATAAGATAAAAAACGTTTAAACACTGTATGTCCTCAGTTATTAATTTTTTTATTTGTAAGTATGAATTCTCTGTGCGTGTGTTTTACAGGTGGTGCAGCATGACCCGTGTAGAGGAGGAGCTGGTTACTGGAACAGTTTGTTCAGGTTTAAACATTTGGCGACCGGTCATTACCTTGCTGCCGAGGTGATGCTTATAAAGTGTGTGTGTGTGTGCGTGCGTGTGTGAGAGAGAGAGATAGAGATAGATTATGGTTATATAAGTTGGAATTTTTAACCTCATGTGTTTCTTTATTTTTAATCTGGATAATTCTGTGTGAAATCACTGGGCGCTTCCCAAGTCAATGAGTCTAATTTTGATAAAGGTTTTTGGAGATACCTACATATGTATGATGAACACGTGCAAAATATCTCCGCTTAATACAAAGTAGTTTTGTAGATATAATTATTTTCAAAAAGGGTACCCTAAATCCTATTTTGCACTCACAAGCCAATTTTGAGCTTTTTTCAAATTTTAAAATATAATATTTCAGCTGTAAATACAGATATAGTGTATACAGTAGGCCCTTGACTATTCGCGGTTTTGCACTCGTGCCTCCACATATTCGCGGATGGCTGAGCAACTCTCACGTGATTCAAATTCAGCCAATGGCTGTTCTCCCTCCTGCTGATTGGTTGAGATGATACAATGCCCCTTTTTCCTCATTCGCGCACACTTTGTGCATGTGATTTTTTTTTTTTTTTTTTTTTTTAAATCGTGTGTGTTTTTAATTACACATAAGTTCCGTCATGCCACCCAAACGCTGCGCACCTTTTCATGCTTCTGGTAAGGTGCTGAAACGCCAGAAACGCTGCATGAAAAAGTAGAACTGCTTGATATGATCCAGGAAGGAAAACGTTTTGCTGGAGAAGTGGTACTAAGAAGATGAATATTGTTTGAAACAAGGTCATCAACAGAATGGAACCTGCCTTAATATTCTGGATACTTCTAGTTCAGGGGTCGGCAACCTTTGCCATTCAAAGAGCCATTTGGACCCCGTTTTCCACAGTAAACAAAACACTGGGAGCCAAAAATCCTTTTTGGACATCTAAAATCAAGCAACACTGCATACTATGTTTATTCATTTTTTTCCTTTATGTTAATATAAAAAACAATGTGTTGCATTGATTTAAATGTCTGCAGAGACGATTAAATTACAATTCTGCTTGCAACAAAAACATTTAGATTAAAAAAAATATATTGCCAGCCTCCCTCCCTGCGACCTGAAATAGAATTAAGCGGTTCAGAAAATAAATGAATGTGTTTGAGTCCTTCTTGTATTTTTATTAAAAAAAAAAAAAAAAAAAGAATATCTGTCCCATGAAGGGAGGGACGGGGTTCAGCCAGATGTGTTGGGTAGCCTACCTCACCATCACCTTAGTGGGATCTTCTTTTTCTTTATTCATTATATTAATGCTGTTTTGTCACAGTCTTAATTTATAAAAATGACAGCAACGTAGTAAAGTATATGATGACTAATTTTAAGAAGGAGCCTGCTCAACATTCTTTTAAATAATATTAATGCTTCATACTGCACTGATCACCCGATTCTCAGAGTGAAGACTGAACCACACCCAGGCTTTTATTTTGTCACTGGCAGGAGAGTTACTTAATTTGGAGATTGCTGTGCATAAACCAGATCTCATCCATCGTTTCTTACAAAATCACCCCGCCCACACCAAATACAGCCGGCCCTCTACTTACGAAATTAATCCGTTCCAGAGCATTTTTCGTAACCCGGAGTTTTCGTAAGTAGAGGTGCATTTTACATGTAAAATGTGTGATTCGTTCCAAGGCTCCCAAGACTGCCCCATAAACTCTTTAAAATTATAAAAGTACACCAATTTTGTATGAAATATGTGTTAAAAGTAAAAGAAAGTTATTTACTAAACCATTTAAACACTTTATTAACATATCCTTTTGGGCTTTTCCCTTCAGGGGTCGCCACAGCGAATCATCTGCCTCAATCTCACCCTATCCTCTGCATCTTCTACTCTTACTCCAACTACCTTTATGTCCTCCTTCACCACATCCATAAATCTTCTCTTTGATCTTCCTCTCGGCCTTCTGCCTGGTAGTTCCAACCTCATCATTCTAATACCAATATACTCACTATCCCTCCTCTGTACATGTCCAAACCATCTCAATCTAGCCTCTCTGACTTTGTCTCCAAAACATCTAACATGTGCTGTCCCTCTGATATACACATTCCTGATCCTATCCATCCTCGTTACTCCCAAAGAGCACCTCAACATTTTCATTTTATTCACATATTAAACCATTATATTAACATATTCATTTATTAAATCATGATGAAACATTTTTTATTAACGCACACACACAAACACACACACACACACACACACACTGTCTCTGCACTTGGAAAATCTAAATCACGGGAATAATTAATCAATGGAAACTGGTCGAGCATGAAGCAGGATACCAGGAGGCAGAGAGATAGCAGAGAAACGGAATCACTGGGAAGGACAATCTTCTGATGCCGGAGGGAAGCGCGCCCCTCCTATTTATAGCTCGCTGATTTCTGATTGCTGAATGGAAACGGGTGCGCTCTCTGGACCTCGCCTACGGTAACAGCCGCGCCCCTCGCCAGTGCCTGCAGTGAAAGAAGAGAGTTAACGCCGCCAGCCAACACGGACCATTACATAAGACTGTCTATAGAATGTGTTTAAGAAGCATATTTTAGTGTATGTAATTAGATACATAGTATTTTACTTCCAGTTGATCATTTGCGCATGTAATATAATACGTGGGGTTTTTATTCTGGGTACAGAACTTGCAGATTGTCTTCATTCGCGGGAGGGGCCTACTGTACATATGGTCGTGTAATCAGCTATTTCATTTTTTTGAATGGTCTATTGATATTCCAACTGTTATTTTTTTATCTCAAGTGCTTTCATGGGACTCTAACCCATCACAAATAAATCTTGAGTTTTTATTGGCACATTAAAAAGAGGATATCTAAGCAATGAATTCAACGGGGCACTGGTGGTCTAGTGGTATAGGACGCTGGATAAGGTTGGGGGTTCAAGTCCCACTCTCCACAAGGTTGTCACTGCCCCCTCCACCCCCGTGCAGCTAACTAAGTTATCAAAGGTGGAATGTCTCTCACTGTCTATGGTGACCGGTATGTAAAAGAACCATTGCTGACTTTCGTAAAAGAGTAGGCTGCAAAGCCGTCAGCGTCTTTCTGTCCCTTGCTAAAGGGTCGAGTCAGGAAGGGTATCCGACGTAATAACCTTTGCCAAAATAAACGTGCGAATCATTCGCTGTGGCGACCCCCGATAAAGGGAAAAAGCCGAAAGGAAATCTCATCTCATCTAAGCAATGAATTAAAGTATGAAACTTACGTTTAGTATTTATAATGTATGAGATATGTCACCCATAAATACTAAAACACTTCAAATATGGATTCTTGGGCTCATTTGTATCGTGATGGCATCATAAAAATCGCAGATTATCCATTTTCACAATTATGTTGCAAAGTTTTATGGAGCTACATCAGGAAAATAAATTGAGGGATGAACTTAATATTTTAAATCTTACATCTCTTGCTTACTGATTTTATTTATATATCAGTACTTCCAAAAAAATGTAATATAAATCAGTTGAGTCTGTGCTTGGGGGAGATTTTGGAAATTCCTGGTGATTTCACACGGAGTGACCCACCTGTACACTACTGAAGACTGCACTGTCCTGGAACCTCACAGTAATACTGGGTAGAATCCATCGCGAGTGTTAAAATCAAATAGTCTAAATAACATCAGTGGGGTGATCAAGGGAGACAAAATCATTGAAATACAAGGAAATTTTGTTTATAAAGAAAAGTAGATGTGCATTTAGTTTATTCAACAAATTTGCGACGACTCTGCTCTGTTTGGCCCAACAAAATTTCATGATTGTTGTAATCCATTTCTCGCTACGCCTTGTTGATTTCAAAAACATGAAACTACTTTTTATTTACAAATTGAAAAGGTAAACGAATATAAACTGGTATTGTGGACATTCATTTCATGTTAACGCAACCATTGGAAAACTGAATTGACATAAAAACAGACACAGTTCCTTTTAGAAATATGTTTACCTATATCAATTCCCCAAAATCGGTTTAGAATTATAAAATTTAAATTTTACTGTCATAAGAGTAAAACTTTCTGTCAAGGTTCAATAAATACTACTCTATGGTCAGTACAGAACATTTCCAGACATAAGCACATTGACCAGTTTCCAGTACAGCATCCAAAGATATCTTCATTCGTGTTTAATATCCTGAAAGATGACGAGCTTATGCAAAATCTATCAACATCTGTCCTTCTTTGTTCCTGTCCTGGATACCAAACAGGATACCTGCACCAACATGTCCATTGAAGTCTGCACCTATAACCACTCTTTCACCTCTGGGTTACTCTGCATCACTTCATCTAACTCACTCCAGAATGTCTCCTTTTCTTCTAGCTCACATCCTGCCTGTGGGGCAGAAGCACAAACAACATTGAACATCACGCCTTCAATTTCTAACTTGAGACTCATCACTCTGTCTGACACTCTTTTCACTTCTAGAACCTTCCTGACAAACCCCTCCTTCAAGATGACTCCTACTCCATTTCTCTTCCCATCCACACCGTGGTAGAACAACTTCAACCCTGCTCCTAAGCTTCTAGCCTTGCTACCTTTCCACCTGGTCTCCTGAACACACGGTATTGTCCACCTTTCTCCTCTGCATCATGTCAACCAGCTCTCTACCTTTTCCTGTCATAGTTCCAACATTCAAAGTCCCTACTCTCAGCCGTAGACTCATGCCTTTCCTCTTCTCTCTCTGCCTACGGACACGCCTCCCGCCTCTCCTTCTTCGACCTCTCCTTCTTTGACCAACAGTACTCCAACTTCCACCAGCACCCTGTTGGTTGACAGCACTGATGGCGGTCGTTGTTAACCCGGGCCTCGACCGATCTGGTATGAAATTAGTATTGACGGTTCACATAGTGTATTTTGGCAAAAGTTTTACGCCAGCTGCCCTTCCTGTCGCAACCCTCTGCATTTATCCGGGCTTGGGACCGGCGTGAGGATGGACACTTGTTTGTGCCCATCTTCACGGCTGCATTACATGAGTTATAATTATGAATATCTTAATACATATCACATTCACTTCTCACTTTCATGAACAACCCAGTAAATTTTAGACTGAGGTGGAAGTTGGACGCCATTGTCTGGAGTGAGTGAGCATCACTTTTAAGGTTAAAGTTTAATAACAGTAAATCATCATCATCACGATGTGCCATCTTCATGTCGAAGGCTGGCTGCTATGAGCCCCCATCTCTGTGTATCATGAGACATTCAGATGACCTTGTCATAGCACTTGTTGTTAGTCCAGTTCATGATGTTATCTTTCCAGTTTGTTCTTGGTGTCTCGATGCCACTTTTGCCATTGACCCGTTTTTCCATTCACTCTCTGAGCAGGCTATTTATTGTAATGATATGACCCAGCTTATGACAGTTTTCTTTGTTTTATTGCTTATTCATCACTTCAGTGTTGGTTATCTTCTGAATCTTTGATTGTTTGTCTCATCTCATCTCATCTTCTTTCGCTAAGTCCAGGGTCGGGTCGTGGGGGCAGCAACCTAAGCAAAGAGGTGCAGACGTCCCTCTCTTCAGCCACTTCCTCCAACTCTTCCGCGGGACACCGAGGTGGTCCCAGATAAGCCAAGAGACATAGTCCCTCCAGCGTGTTCTAAGTCGACCCCGGGGTCTCTTCCCAGTTGGTCATGCCCAAAACACCACACCAGGGAGGCGTCCGGGAGGCATTCTAATCAGATGCCCTCAACTGGCCTCTCTCAATGCGGAGGAGCAGCGGATGTACTCCGAGTTCTCCCCGGATGGTAGAGCTTCTCACCTTATCTCTAAGGGAGAACCCCGTCTCCCGGCGAAGGAAGCTCATTTCAGCCGCTTGTATCCGTGATCTTGTTCTTTCGGTCACTACCAAAAGCTTGTGAGGGTTGGAACGTAGATCAACTGGTAAATTGAGAGGTTCGCCTTGTAGCCCAGCTCCTTCATCACAATGAACCGGTGCAGGCTCCGTTTAACAGCAGAGGCTGCAGTGATCCATCTGTTGATCTCCTGCTCCATCCTTCCCTCACTCGTGAACAAGAACCCCAAGATATTTAAACTCTTCCACTTGGGGAATGTTACGTGGCCCTCTTAAATTCTTACCAATGTAAAATACCAAAGAATATCAAGAGAACCCATACAGAATCACCAAGTAAATGACCAACAAACAAGGTGGCTAACTTGAAATAATCGTTTAAATCATGAACCATTAAGCAAGGTATGATACAGTTACAATGTTGTGCACAGGTACCGTTTAGTATAAGAACTAACTACTCTGGGTGTGAGCACAGATTAGAGTTCACTGTGGGGAATTGATCTCACCAAACTCGTTTGCAACTGACGAACTGCAATTTATGCAGGTACATGTCCATACAGTCATTAAGTGGATTTCCTCACGACACACCAAGGTCGTGACATGTATCCTTGAGGAAAAAGTCGCTGCTGGTGACAAAGCCACTCCTGAGGAGATGCAGCCAAACAAAAATGGACAATCCTCCAGAGATCCTTCATGGACCCACTCTTGAGTTGTCCTGACCAAATATCCAGGAGAGCCAAGCAGAAAGTCCTCGCCTGAGTGAAGGACAGTTCTTCATCATCATCATCATCATCTTCCGCTTAGTCCAGGGTCGGGTCGCGGGGGCAGCAACCTCAGCAAAGAGGTCCAGACGTCCCTCTCCCGAGCCACTTCCTCCAACTCTCCCGGGGGAGCACCGAGGCGGTCCCAGACAAGCTGAGAGACATAGTCCCTCCAGCGTGTTCTAGGTCAACCCCGGGGTCTCTTCCCGGTTGGACATGCCCGAAACAACACACCAGGGAGGCGTCCGGGGGGCATTCTGACCAGATGCCCGAGCCACCTCAACTGGCCCCTCTCAATGCGGAGGAGCAGCGGATCTACTCCGAGCTCTCCCCGGATGGCGGAGCTTCTCACCTTATCTCTAAAGGAGAACCCCGCCGCCCGGCGAAAGAAGCTCATTTCAGCCGCTTGTATCCGTGATCTTGTTCTTTCGGTCATTACCCAAAGCTCGTGACCATAGGTGAGGGTTGGAACGTAGATCGACTGCTAAATTGAGAGCTTCGCCTTGCGGCCCAGCTCCTTCTTCACCACGATGGACCGGTACAGGCACCGCTTAACAGCAGAGGCTGCAGCGATCCGTCTGTCGATCTCTGGCTCCATCCTTCCCTCACTCGTAAACAAGACCCCAAGATACTTAAACTCTTCCACTTGGGGCAGGACCTCATTCCCGACCCGAAGGGTGCATTCCACCCTTGTCCGACTGAGAACCATGGCCTCGGACTTGGAGGTACTGATCTTCATCCCGGCTGCTTTGCACTCGGCTGCGAATCACTCCAATGAGAGATGGAGGTCCCGACTTGAAGCCAAAAGGACATCTTCCGCAAAAAGCGGAGACGAGATCGAATTGCCACCAAAGCAGAACCCCTCAACGCTTCGACTGTGCCTTGTAATTCTGTCCATAAAAATTATGAACAGAATCGATGACAAAGGACAGCCTTGGTGGACTCCCACTCCCACCAGAAACGAATCCGACCTGTTGTTACCAATACGGACCAAACTCTGGCTCCGGTGATATAGCGGCCCGTAGCAACGGGTCCGGAACGCCATACTCCCGGAGCACGCCCCACAAGATTGTTCGAGGGACCCGGTCGAAAGCCATCTCCAAATCCAAAAAACACATGTGGACAGATTGGGCAAACTCCCATGCTCCTTCCAAAATCCTGCGGAGCGTATAGATAGTTAAGTTAAGCGTATCGAGTTGGTCAAGAGTGCTATGGACAGGACGAAAACCACATTGTTCCTCCTGAATCCGAGGTTCGACTATCGGTCGGATTCTCCTCTCCAGTACCCTTGCATAGACTTTCCCAGGTAGGCGGAGGGATATGATTCCCCGATAATTGGAACACACCCTCCAGTCCCCCTTCTTAAAAATTGGGACCACCACCCCAGTTTGCCAATCCAGAGGTATAGCCCCTGATGACCATGTGATGTTGTAGAGATGTGTCAGCCAAGACAGTCCTACAGCATCCAGGGCCCTGAGATATTCTGGGCAGATCTCATCCAACCCCAGAACTCGACCACCGAGGAGCTTTTTGACAACCTCTGCGACCTCCACTCTAGTGATAGGCAGACCCCCACCCAAACCCCCAGGGACTTCCACCTCCAAGGAGGCCGTGTAGATGGGATGGAGGAGGTCCTCAAAGTATTCCCTCCACCTCTCGATGACATCCCCAGTTGAGGTAAGCAGTTCCCCACCTCCACTATAAACAGTGTTTGTAGAGAACTGCTTCCCCCTCCTAAGGTGTCGAATGGCTGTCCAGAACCTTTTTGAGGCCAACCGATAATCACTCTCCATGATTGTGGGATGGTGGGTCCATGGGAGGGTGATGATTGTCCTAGGTATATAAATATAGACACCACACACACACACACACACAATTTAACTTGTTCCACATGAGTCATACAATCTATCGTAATTTTTCAGTTCGGGTTGGTCCTCTCTTTTTGAAATCTTCATGTTCTTGATCTTGGCATTGATTAAGGATGACTTGTCAGTCTTTTTCACTTTCTGCAAACAACACTGTTTCATCAGTATATCTCAGGCTATTGATGACTAGAGAGATTTTCTTTCTGCTTTTTCCCCTTCTTCAGGGGTCGCCACAGCGAATGATTAGCATGTTTGATTTTTGGCATAGGTTTTTACATCGGATGCCATTCCTGACACGACCCTTTTAGCAACCCTTTTCAGCGTGCCATCTCAACCAACTTCATACAGAGGAACTCACCACCTATGAAGAGGCCAAGGCTCACTCACAATATTTGGCTGCACAGAGGGGTCAGGCTTGCCTTCAGCAGACTGGCGCAGAGATGCTCAGCCCAGATTCAGGACTCGAACAGGACCAGAACATGTGGGACCTGAAACTGGAGCATGCTCGATCGCTCAGCGAGCGCCTTATGCAGCTGTCAATGGAGAGGAATGGGGCCCATGACCAGCTGCTTATGAGGTCATCACACAGCTACCTTCAGCTGTCCAGCAGTGCTGCTGCTGGCGTGCATGATGTTCCTGACCACCCTGGGCCACCCCAGAATACTTTTTTATGGAAAAACTCCTGGATATATGCTGAGCCATTCTCAAGGGAATGGACACTATTATAGGGATCCTCCTGCTTTTCACTCTCAACATCACAGGTACAATCAAGTTCAAGCACAGGTAACGCAACAAAACACCCTGCCGACACTGACCCCTGCTGGCCAGGAGGTCATAGTTGGGGGTTGTGGTCTACATGGCCCCAATCCTCAAATGGAGCAGCTGATTAAGGAAAATGAGAGACTGAAATGGGAAGTGGGAAGTACAGTGAAAAAGCAGCAAGACTGCAAAAGTTGGAGCAGGAGATTCAGAGGATATCCGAAGCGTATGAGACACTTATGAGGGGATCGGCAAAAAGAGAGACCCTTGAGAAAACCAAGAGTAACAAGGTTGAATGTGAAATCAAGAGACTTCATGACTTTAACAGAGACCTGAGGGACCGCCTAGAAACTGCTAATAAACAGAGAGCAGCCATGGAAGATCACGTTCACAACCAGCATGGCTTTGCCAGACTGGCTGAACAAAATGAGGAGCATCACTGAGAATGGGAGCAGCTTGAACGTGAGTCGCAGTGTCTGAGAGCGTCCGGAGATGAGTGGTGTCGGCATCAGGAGGTGCTAGAGCAGGCTTTGATGTCTGCTCAGACCAGGAACAGACAACTAGAAGAAGAGCTACGGAAGAAGAGGATGTATGTGGAGAAGGTTGAGAGGTTTCAAAGTGCTTTGGCATGTGAGAAGAGGGAGGCTCTGTTGATGACTCTCCGTCCGATTTACACACCGTGAACATTTCTTGTGTTACAAAAGATGTTTTCCGTCTACAGAATGTATAATGAAGGTGGCAGTACATACCCTTGAACTCGCTGCCTAATGTATATTTCTCAAGGGCACCCTTCTTCCCTTCGTATGTATGCTTTCTGTTTCCAATACAGATTCTTTGAGTTGTAGGTCTTTGTCATCAACGTCTATGTGCTGTAGGCACTCAGTCATCTTCTCATGGTTCACCTGGTCGAATGCCTTCTCATAATGAATAAAGTGCAAGTATATTTTAAATGTCTGTCTGTCTTCCTTTCGGCTTTTTCCCTTTTACTTGGGAGTCGCCACAGCGAATCATCTGATTCGCACGTTTGATTTGGCAGAGGTTTTTACGTCGGATGCCCTTCCTGCCACAACCCTTTCTAGCAAGGGACAGAAACACGCTGACGGCTTTGCAGCCTACTCTTTACGAAAGTCAGCAATGGTTCTTTTACATGCCTCTCACCATAGACAGTGAGAGACATGGCCTGCCTTTGATAACCCAGTTAGCTGTATCTTTCTATAATTGGAGGTAGATTGAGAATGCGCTCTCCCGCTCCTTTACCCAGAATGAATCTGCTCTCAGCTTTGTCAATTTTATTCTCAATAGTTCGTGTTCCTGTGCAGGAGGACTTTCAGACTTATTTTCAAAATAAGGCTCATCAGCCTTAGGGCTTTGTTCAATTTGTTGCTTGGCTTTTTTGGGGAGATGTACAAATACAGACTCATTTCAGAAGTTACTTGATTGCAATTTAGGCTGCAACGTCTCTGTAGTGATATCATTTCCACCTGCCTTTTATGATGCCTCATTCCACTTCAGCCTTCATGATGCTGTTTCCACTGTCTTTCATTGGGTATGTCATCTCTCTAATACTAAAGTTTGTTCACGTATTCCACCCATCAGCATGTGACGTCCTCATTTTTGAAAAGCACTTCACCATTTCCTTGATGCTATTGTTCATCATTGTTCATGTTTGATAGTCCTTTAACTTTTGTGTGCATCTGTTATAATTTGGATCTTTTCCAGTTCTTCAATTTCCTGACATCATTTCTGCCACTCAGCCTCTTTAGCTTTCTTGCACATACGTTGGACTTTCCTTCTTTTCCTCATATTGGGCTGTTAAGGTCCGTTCTTTCCAAGATCTCTTTAGTCATCAGTAGTTTTCTCATTATTGATTTGTGGAAGCACTTCCTTTGGTGACTCTGTGAGTGCCTCTTTCATGTTATTCCACATGAGCTCAAGTTTCTTCTGTTTCAGCATTCAGTACTTCATACCCTTTTGTTCACTTTTACAGGAAATCTTGATATATATATATTTTAATCTTGTCTGAAAATTAGTTCTGAGCTACATAAATTGTCAGTAGCGACAGCCACACTGTGGTTTAAAGTCAGAGCTTGTACTTTCTCTTCATTCTGTTGTGCGATATAAATGTTAAATGAAACTCTTGATGTATATCAGTATAATTTCATACATCTTGCTACAACATGCCATTGGTTGATTAGATAACAGCATGAACATACAGGTGTTCTGTAATGAAGTGACCTGTGGAGGTACACATTACTAGGGGTTATTGCAAATATTCCTTTCATAAATCATAAAATACAATGTAGTGTTTTTATTCGTATGAACTCACACCACCTGTTAGTAAAATAACATTGATGTCTTAACTGTAATCTCATAAACCTCCAGATGTCATTTCAGAATACCAAAAATATTCTGTTTCCGCGTGTTTACCAGATAAATCCTGATTATGAGGAGGAATGTCTCGAGTCCCGTTCTTCTGTAAGTGTGTGTGTGTGTGTGTGTGTGTGCATAAAACCTGTATAAGTACCTGAAGGTCCTCAACTAAGAGTTTATTTTCCACCTTTTGTTTTTAAATTTGTTGACAATAGAAATAATTATTCAGCTATTCCAAAATATTTTGCATTGAGATTCATGTGTGACATTGCAGATGGACTCTGAACTGGAAGTGACGCGAGCACGTTTGCGGAATGTGCAGGATAAGGTCATGTACACACTGGTGTCTGTTCCTGATGGTAATGATATTTCCTCCATCTTTGAATTGGATCCCACAACTTTGAGAGGAGGGGACTCATTGGTTCCCAGGTATACACACACACACACACACACACACCCTCATGGACACGCACATGCATAAATGCACACATATATTAACTGACTTCTCTGTGTGTGTGTGTGTGTGTGTGTGTGTGTGTGTGTGTGTGTGTGTGTGTGTGTGTGTGCACGCATGTTAGAAACTCGTACGTGAGGCTCAGACACCTCTGTACGAACACATGGGTCCACAGCACCAACCACCCCATAGACAAGGAGGAGGAGAAACCTGTCATGCTCAGAGTGAGTTAGAGAGTGTGTGTGTGTGTGTGTGTGTGTGTGTGTTGGAGGATGGGGTGTGGAAAGATCTCCCAGTTTAACACTAGTAAGTGGAACAAACGACTCTAATGTTTCTCTTCTTGAACTGTCTGCTTGAATTCTGTGTTTCTGCCAGGCATGTAATTTTTCCGCTTTTTGACGAAAATCCGCTTTTTCTGACCGCCAGAGGCTATTTTTTTATATTATTCCAAATTCGTTAAATTTTTTTTTTTTTTTTTTTTTTGTTGGGGGGGGGGGTTGAACTCCCGCCCCTCCAAGTGTGATGAAGTTGTGTGATATGATGTTCCGACGAACATGAACATTTCATTAGAGGCATAGTGTTAAACAGGAAGTTCTCGCAGTGAAGTCTCGTCATCTTCGTGATTTATGACGCCGGAAGTAGGCGCTTGCTGCAAGTGACACACAGATCTTGTGAGATAATGCGCGGCTTATCCGGACTTCCGGTCTTTCAAGTGCGCGTTGAATACTAGTTTAGTACTCAACCATCACTTGCTTACTTGAAGGATCGGAAGTCTGGATCAGCCGCGCATTGTCTCCCAAGCTCCGTGTGTCACTTGCCGCAAGCACCTACTTTCGAGCCCATCACATTTACTGAAATCATCTCACTACTGTGCTATTGCAATTATCATTCCATCTCCCTATTGCGTCCTATCAGGAGATGAGATCATGTGAGAGATGCGCATGCGTAGAATATCATATTACTTCGCGTGAGTAGACTATCAGTGTTCACCCTACTTTTATCTCTGTTACGTTTTTGAAATTTCTCTCGTTAGAAGTGGAAGTTCGAAGAACTTTTTGAGGGCTGAGTGCGATTCATTGTTTAAAAAAATCACTTTTGGAGACTTTTAGCTGGTTCGCTTGAACGACAGCTGTGAATTTGACCAAAACGGTCACGGGTCGTGGTCAGCCTAAAGGGCTAGAACAATGACGACACGAATTTGACCAAAACGGCCGCGGGTCGTGGTCAGCCTAAAGGGCTAGAACAGTGGTGACACGAAGGGTACCCGATGGGTAGAGGCTCGTGAGGGAGCACTTGGCATTGTACAGAGCATGCCGTCAACTTCCAGAAGTGGAAAGAGAATGAAATCCTCATGGGAAAGGAAAGAGCAGCCAAATGTCGAGGACATTGCTGCCTCAGACAGAGAAATTGAATTGGGTGATGAGATCCCTGATGATCTAGTTTCGGCCAAAGCTCGAGGCGACAAGCCAGCAAGTAGCAAGGAAGGTGAGGTCACCGCTGATAACCACCTCATGAAACTGTTAGATTTTATGGTAAAAAAATCAAGTGACCCAGACTGCAGCTATGCAGAAAATGTTGGAAGGAATTTGACCACTTTTCACAGTGACGGAAAGTCACGACCGTGTCTGATCCCGCCCACTTCCGATTGTGTACCAGCTGGAAGTAAACAAACAATGGCGGAAGGCGACGCCACTTCCGATACAGATGAGGATGAAGGCGATGAATTTGATACATTAGTGTCTCAGGTTTGTGGGAATGACAGTAAAATCGGTGACCCAGACACAGAACACTGATGCCTCGTTCATGTCTTCATTAATGAACGAATTTGCAGATTTCTTTGGTGACGATAAAAAGACTTCAGACGGCATAAAACCGGAGTTAGCGAAGTCGATTGGGGATGGACTGGCCAAAGCGCCAGATTTCATAAAGTTGAAGGTCCTAATGGACAAATATTTTCGTCCCAAGAATTGTGAAGGCTTAGTGGTGCTGAAAGTAAATGAAGAAATCGGGCACGAGGCGAAAGCATACAGCAAAACAAGAAACATAAAAATTCAACATGGGCAAGGCTTATTGGTTAAATCCATGATCCCTATCATTCAAGTTGCTGACATGCTGATGACGAGCATAATGCAGCGTTGGTGTTATAGTGGTGAGCATAGCTGCCTTCCAAGCAGTTGACCCGGGCTCGTTTCCCGGCCAACGCACCAGGGCTCAGACTGCTGACAGGTGCACAAGCAGACATGAATGTGAAAAGGCACGATGCATTTAAGCAGTACTTGACTGGGCCATATAAGAGCCTTTGTACTTCTGGTATGATCACCACCAGTAAGTATTTGTTTGGCGCTGTGCTGCATAAGAAAATAAAGGACATTGGAGACTCTAAACAGATGGGAAAGAAAGTTTTTGTGTCCGACAGACCAAGATATCGTCAGGACAAGCCATGCTCAGTTTTCATCCATATAACAGTGGCTCTGGAGGTTATCGCCAACAAAAATTTCAAGACCACAGCTAAGCAAGGTCAAGGTGGTGGAAAAGGACAGAACGCTTTTTTACAGAAGCGTCAGAGGGACAAAGGGTTCCGCAAGTAAAGGCAGAATTGTCCAAAAGGTAACAAGGTGAGGCACATACCTGAGGAGTTTTTTGTGATAAACACTCCTGAAAACCTTTATGCTGGGAAAATGCAGCCTTTTGCAAGTAAATGGGCTGACATTTCATCTGATCCTTGGATGTTATCTAATATTGAGGGTGTAGATATAGATGTTACTACAACACCATCCCAGCAGACTATACCTAATGCTATTAAGTTTACAAAGAATGTGTGCATGAAGGTGAACTCTTTCTCCAGAGCTATACGCCTGATCGGAGACTGTGCATTGTCAGTGTGATGAAGCTATATCAGGATATGACTCGTGACCTCAGAGGAGACGAGACAGCTTTGTTCATAAGCATTACCAGGCCTCACAAAAGAGTGAGCAAAGACACTATAAGTAAATGGATAAAGCTTGTTCTCAAAAGTGCAGTTATTGATATGTCAATATTCAAACCACACAGTGTAAGATCAGCCTCTACGAGTGCAGCATTAGCTTTCAATGTCCCAATTCAAACGGTTCTGTGGACGGCAGGTTGGAGCAATGAATGCGTGTTCAGACAGTTTTATAACAAACCAGTTTCTCATGACAGTAGTTTCAGTAGTGCTCTTTTAAATTCTGTATCCAATGTTGGTATTTGATCATCTCGCCATAAGCTTTGCGTGTTTTCGTGAATTATCAGGAATGTTTACTGATGTGACTGTGTTAACTTGTGCATTTCACAAAATAAATGTTAAATATTGAACTAAGATTGGGCTTGATGAAATTGATGGAAATATGATTTCACTCTAAATATCTCACGTAGTCCCGATAGGAAGGAATAGGGAGGTGGAATTACACAATTAAATGAGATTACCTGTAAGTTGATATTTGATTGTAATTCCACAGACCTATGAAGTACTGAGAGATGACATGCCCACCCTTCCCACCCTGGCTGGGAAATATGAAATCATATTTCTACACTCTAAAACCTGATATTCTGCGCATGCGCAGCTCTCACATAATCCCTCAGTACTTCATAGGTCGGTGGAATTACAATCAAATATCAATTTACAGGTAATACTTTTGATTTGCATCATCAATAATTGGCATTGGTTTTACGTCGGATGCCCTTCCTGACACAACCCTCTGCATTTCTCCGGGCTTGGGACCGGCTGAGGGGGAGAGACACTGGTTGTGCCCCCCCACCTCATGGCTGCATTTAGGTAAGTCTCATTTAATTGTGTAATTTTACTTGCGAGAGCAACGCATGAGTGATTTCAAAAGTGTGTTTGCTTCATTCCTATCACCTCATGGGTGCCGCCATATTGTAAACAATGTCGGATATATTGTAGAATCATTTCGTTTTTTTCTTAACTTATTCGTTCAAATACGAAGGTGACTTACATGTGTATAATAAGTGATTGTATTTTATAAAAACGATTTTTGAAAGGAAAAAAGAGTAAGGTTAGACCACCAGAAGGAACAGGAAGAGAAAGTACAGCAGAGAGATAAAAAAGAAGGAAAGAAAAGCCAAGCTCCTGTTGCTCACAAAGAGGATTAAGCTTAAGAAGTAAAACAACACGAACGAGATTTGTACATAATGTAAATATTGAAGATAGAAGTTAGTGTAAATAAACTGTTTTTCTCAAAGACACAAATTTTAAGAGTGGTCCCTTCATCCGAAAAGTTTAGAAGGTAAGATGATTGAATTTTTGTAATAAATACATATAATCGATTGTATTCCTTTAAAAACACTGTGGGAACATGTAACATAATACGCATATCAGCTTTTTCTACATATGTGACCCAGCAATGCCATTCCTTTTTCTCAAGTACTTTAACCTTTCAAACCCTCTCCAAAAATTATGAAATTACTCATATTTTGGAGAGATATTTCGAGGTTCTTTTTATTATTACTTTAATTATTGTAGAAATATTTAAGTATTAACTTTGTTTGAACACTGAAATACACATGCAAAATATCATTACAGAGATCCCTCACTTTTCGCTGTTAATTGGGACCGAAATCCCTCGCGATAACTGAAATCCGCGAAGTAGGATCAACCCCCCACCCCCCCGGCTGACATATATATATGTACATGTATATGTCTGTCTTCCTTTCGGCTTTTTCCCTTTTACTTGGGAGTCGCCACAGCGAATCGTTTCATTTGCACGTTTTGATTTGGCAGAGGTTTTTACGTCGGGTGCCCTTCCTCTCACAACCCTTTTTAGCAAGGGACAGAAACACGCTGACGACTTTGCAGCCTACTCTTTACGAAAGTCAGCAATGGTTCTTTTACATGCCTCTCACCATAGACAGTGAGAGACATGGCCCGCCTTTGATAACCCAGTTAGCTGCACTGGGGGGGACAGTGACAACCTTGTGGAGAGTGGAACTTGAACCCCCAACCTTTGGATCAGCGATCCAGCGCCCTATACCACTAGACCACCACTGCCCCACACATTTATATGTGTATATAATATCAATAAATACATATTCAATGCTATAAATGCTTATAATAACAATTAAACATAAAAAAAATAATGCATAAGATGGAAATAAAATATAAATACACACAAAGATGCACGCACGCAGATGCGCACCTCACAAAAATGAAGTTTGGATGGGAAATTTTGGGTTGTTTTGTGTTTGTTTAAGGTTTTTTTTGTTGTTGTTGCATATTTGGCCTTGTTTTTGTGGCATTTTCCTTAACCTTTTCCCCTTTTCTTTCTTAATTTCCTTATTTTTTATTTCGATGACTATTTAAAAAAAACAACAAAAAAAACCACGATGCACTGAAGCCACATAAATTGAAGCGTGAAGTAGCGAGGGATCCCTGTGTATCAGTGGGTAATTACAACTCATAAGATATTTTGATGTCATTTAGTCTAAAAAGGGAATTATTCAATAACAAATGTTCCAAAGCCTATTTTTAAATGCATGTAATACCACCATTTAGTATTCCATTTGTCTGGAAGAGTCCACTTTTTTTTTTTTTTTTCTTTTTCCCATCCATGGCCATTCCCATGCCTGATCTGCTGTGCACAGAAACCCCACACAAACTCTGACACGATTTCCCCACTGGGTTCTGATGTTTCACCAAAACATTGTGGTACTCGTGCTTTGATTCATACCTGAAACACCATTAAAATTCATAATCACGTGTGTTTCATTTCGCACAAGCACACCACCCTCTGCGTGTTGCCCTCATGATGTAAACACCTGACTTCATTGCTTTTACTAAACCAACATGCCATTTTTCTCATTTAATGCGAAACATTGTAGAGTAAAAGTAAAGCAACAGTTCTGATGATGAAATTATTAAATAGGATTGATTTATGAAGAGGTTTAATATTGCAGGTAAAATATTATATCTGTGTTGATATTCAAATTATCTTTATTATAACATTTAAAACTGAACCTTTCTGTGTTATTATTCACTTCTTCCTTTTTCCTCTTTCAGTACTATGATAATTCATGTCCTTTTCTTTCTCCATATTTATGTTCTTATCAATGCAGCCGTGAGGGTGGGCACAAGCCAGTGTCCACCCTCATGCCGGTCTCAAGCCCAGATAAATGCAGAGGGTTGCGTCAGGAAGGGCATTTGGCGTAACACCAATACCAAATAAAACATGCGAGTCAAAACAAAGGCCCGGGTTAACAACGACCGCCATCTGTGCTGTTAACCATCAGGGTGCTGTTGGAAATTGGACTACTGTTGGTCGAAGTAGGAGAGGTGGGAGGCGTGTCCGTAGGTAGAGAGAGAAGAGGAAAGGCATGAGTCTAGGACTGAAAGTAGGGACTTTGAATGTTGGAACTATGACAGGAAAAGGTAGAGAGCTGGCTGGCATGATGCAGAGGAGGAAGGTGGACATACTGTGTGTTCAGGAGACCATGTGGAAAGGTAGCAAGGCTAGAAGCTTAGGAACAGGGGATAAGCTATTTTTTTCATGGTGTGGATGGGAAGAGAAATGGAATAGGAGTCATATCTTGAAGGAGGAGTTTGTCAGGAATGTTCTAGAAGTGAAAAGATGTGACCTAGAAGAGAAGTAGAGATTCTGGAGTGAGTTAGATGAAGTGATGCAGAGTACCCCCAGAGGTGAAAGAGTGGTCATTGGTGCAGACTTCAATGGGCAGGTTGGTGCAGGAAACAGAGGGGATGAGGAAGTGATAGGCAGGTTAGGTATTGTTAAGATCCATTGAATGTGGAAGAAGACGACTGGAGACTGGTTTTGAGTTGAATATGAGAAGCTTTATTGCGCCGTCTGCAGAGGACGGAGACCCAACAAACATGCATAAAAGACACGCTCGTTAAGGTCTGAGGTCTCCCTCGCGGGGGGTGCTTTTAAGGGCTGCAGAGCAGGTTCCTCCTTCCGGGTTTGTGACTGGGTCTTTGATGCGTTGTTATCTCAACAGGATGCGATAAATCTGGGCTCTTTTCGGGAGCATCACAATCCCCAAACACCCCCCACCTCCTGACCTCGAAGTAATCTACAGCTAGAAACTGTTGAGTCTGTTGAAGGTCACACTAACAGTGAAAGGCTCTGTGTGTCACGGGTACCCAGCATGCACTTCTGTTTAAGTATACACTTTTACAACAGACATGAAGAATGGCCCCTTAAGCATTCCATTTGATTATTCTCAACAAACATTTAAGTATAGCAAAACATAGAAAAATAAAGCACCATTATACAGTTATATAAAACAGTATGTGTACCAGAGAACATGATTATGTGATACACTTTTACAGTATCCAGGACAGAAATGCAGAAGGACAGATGTTGATAGATTTTGCAAAAAGGATGGGAATGGCTGTGGTGAATACTTTCTTCCAGAAGAGACAGGAGCATAAGGTGACTTATAAAAGCGGAGGTAGGAGCACACAGATAGACTACATCTTGTGTACGCGATGTAATTTGAAGGAAGTCAGTGACCGCAAAGGAGTAGTGGATGATAGTGTTGCCAAGCAGTATAAGATGATGGTGTGGAGGATGACGCTGATGATGAGGAAGGTGAAGAAGGCAAAGGCAGAGCAGAAGACAAAGTGGTGGAAGCTGAAAAAGGACGAGTGTCGAGTTGTCTTCAAGGAGGAGTTGAAACAGGCTTTGGGCAGTCAGGAAGTGCTTCCAGATGACTGGACAACGACAGCTAATGTGATCAGGGAGACCGGTAGGAGAGTACTTAGTGTGTCATCTGGAAGGACAGTAGTTAAGGAGACTTGGTGGTGGAATAAGGACGTGCAGGAGTGTGTACGAAGGAAGAGGCGAGCTAAGAAGAAGTGGGACATTGAGAGGACCGGAGAGAATAAACAGGAGTAGAGGGAGACAACAGCGTAAGGTGAAGGTAGCGATGTCAAAGGCCAAACAGAGGGCGTATGATGACTTGTATGCTAGGTTGGACAGTAAAGAGGTAGAAAATTATTTATACAGGTTGGCACAGCAGAGAAATAGAGATGGGAAAGATGTGCAGAAAGTTAGTGATTTAAGGACAGAGAAGGAAATGTATTGACTGATGACAGAAGTGTGCTGGGAAGATGGAAAGAATACTTTGAAGAGCTGTAATGAAAATGAGAGAGAAAAAAGAGTAGAAGAAATGACTGTTGAAGACCAGAAAATAGCAAAGATTAGTAAGGGTGAAGTGAGGAGGGCATTGAAGAGGATGAAGAGTGGAAAGGCAGTTGGTTCTGATGACATACCGGAGGAGGTATGGAAGTGTCTAGGAAAAGTAGCAGTAGATTTTTTTGACGAAAACATTCAACAAGGACTTAGAGTGTGAGAGGATGCCGGAGGCATGGAGGGGAAGTGTGGTTGTGCCTATTTTTTAAGAGCAAGGGAGACGTGCAGAGTTGCGGCAACTACAGAGGGATAAAGTTGATGAGCCGTAGGATGAAGTTATGGGAAAGATCAGTGGAAGCTAGACTAAGGGCAGAGGTCAGCATTCGTGAACAACAGTTTGGTTTCATGTCAAGAAAGAGCACCACAGATGCAGTGTTTGCTTTGAAGATGTTAATAGAGAAGTACAGAGAAGGTCAGAGTGAACTGCATTGTGCCTTTGTGGATCTGGAGAAAGCATATGACAGGGTGCCGAGACAGGAACTGTGGTATTGCATGAGGAAGTCTGGAGTGGCAGAGATGTATGTTAGAGTGGTGCAGGACATGTATGAGAGATGTAAGACTGATGAGGTGTGCTGTCGGTGTGACAGAAGAGTTCAAGGTGGAGGTGGGAGTGCATCAAGGGTCAGCTCGGAGCCCCTTCTTGTTTGCTATGGTGATGGACAGGCTGACAGACGAGGTGAGACAAGAATCTCCATGGACTATGATGTTTGCACATGATATTGCGATCTGTAGTGAGAGCAGAGAACAAGTGCGGGAAAATCTAGAGAGATGGAGGTATGCCCTGGAAAGGAGAGGAATTGAGGTTAGCCTCGGGACAACAGAATACATGTGTGTGAATGACAAGGACCCAAGAGGAATGGTAAGGTTACAGGGAGCAGAGATAAGGAAGGTGGAGGATTTTAAGTACTTCGGCTCAACAATCCAGCGCAATGGAGAGTGTGGAAAAGAGGTGAAGAAGCGTGTGCAGGCAGGTTGGAATGGTTGGAGAAAAGTGTCTGGTGTGATGGGAAGGTATCGGCAAGAGTGAAAGGTAAAGTGCATGAGACGGCGTTGAGGCCAGCGGTGTTGTATGGTTTAGAAACGGTGGCATTGAGGAAAAGACAGGAGGCAGAGCTGGAGGTAGCAGAGATCAAAATGTTGAGGTTCTCTTTGGGAGTAACGAGGATGGATAGGATCAGGAATGAGTACATCACAGGGACAGCACATGTAAGAGGTTTTGGAGACAAAGTCGAAGAGGCTAGATTGAGATGGTTTGGATATGTACAGAGGAGGAATAGTGGGTATATTGGTAGTAGGATTCTGAGGTTGGAACTACCAGGCAGAAGGCCTAAAGGAAGACCGAAGAGAAGATTTATGGATGTGGTGAAGGAGGACATGAAGGTAATTGGAGTAAGAGTAGAAGATGCAGAGGATAGGGTGAGATGGAGGCGGATGGTTTGCTGTGGCGACCCCTGAAGGGAAAAGATTACGAGTCAATAGTTATATTATTATAATCTGGGTTGATTATTATTAATCAACCCACGTGAGTATGTCGTGATTCTATCCCAACATATAGTCCCAAAGCATTTCTACATTCAAGTAATAATATACACTGTGTGTGGTATACACTGTTTGGGACTGTATGTTTTGATATAATACACTATATGAATGTTATTATACATTTACAAAATACAAAGTATGCACCTTGATGTTGCTGTTGTTGTGCTTCACTGTATCTGTCGCTCTTAATGTGATTATTCCTTTTTCAGGCTGTATTTCTTCAGCCCCCCTCTTTGGACCTGTATTTATTGACCTCGCCCCCATTAGAAATTAATGAAATAGTTCTGGTCAATATTGTATCTGAGCTTAGAGTGTTGACGCTACATGATTTATTTTTTCTCTTTCATTCGAACCCAATCAGATTGGGACATCGCCCCTGAAGGAGGACAAGGAAGCATTCGCTATCGTCCCCGTGTCTCCAGCTGAGGTTCGAGATTTAGATTTTGCCAATGATGCTAGTAAAGTTTTGTCTTCTATCGCTGGCAAACTGGAGAAAGGAACCATCACGCAGAATGAGAGAAGGTACGTATTCCCCCTGTCTGCATACTTGCCAACTACTCCGGTTTTGCCGGTTTTGAAACGCATTCAAGAGATTGCAAAGAACTGTATCTAAATTTAGAAGAGAAACAATCGGTACTGCATGCTGCTAATATTACTTCCTGTGCAGTATCTGTATAGTGCATGTGTGAGCGGTAAGCCTTTGTTTTACATTGGAATCGCGAAGGAATTAGGTCAGCTTAGTATGCGTTTTCATCATGGAATCTGCCGGAGAAAAATCGAGCACGTGACCTAAACGAAAGTTACAGTCCTTTCGTGAGGATTACTCAAAGGCATTTCCAGGAATTATTATTCGTTCAAGAAAAGGTGAAAATTTCGCAGCCTACACTTTATGCCGACAAGAATTTTTGATTGGTCACGGAGGAATCAGTGATGTGAAAGACCACGTGAGTAACTGTTATAGTTGTGTAAAATGTGCTGACTCTACTGTTGATGTGTGCAAACTCTTTGTGAATGTTAGGCTTTGAAATGACAAGACTTATGCTACACACAGTGAGGTATTTTTGATGAGTCAATAATGTTGTTATTTGGTGTAATTATTCAAGTTATAACTTTTAAAAAATATCTTTTCATGAGCAGAAGTAGGTATTCGAATGAGAAATCTCATCACGATATTGAAAAATGGTGATCTGGATGCCTGTCATATTTTTAGTTTGGTACCTGTCAAATAAAAGGAACATTCTGAAAGGCTATATATTATTAAGTTTGTCTTTGATCTTTTCCGTCAGCATTTATGTATTGACAGTTTAAGTAACATGGAAACAGAGAGATGGAGGTATGCCCTGGAAAGGAGAGGAATTAAGGTTAGCCTCGGTACAACAGAATACATGAGTGTGAACAACAAGGATCCAAGAGGAACGGTGAGGTTACAGGGAGCAGAGATAAATAAGGTGAAGGCTGTTAAGTACTTAGGCTCAACAATCCAGAGCAATGGAAAGTGTGGAAAAGAGGTAAAGAAGCGTGTGCAGGCAGGTTGGAATGGATGGAGAAAAGTGTCCGGTGTGATGTGTGATAGGAAGGTATCGGCAAGAATGAAAGTAAAAGTGTACGAGACGGTGTTGAGGCCAGCGATGTTGTATGGTTTAGAAACAGTGGCACTGGGAAAAAGACAGGAGGCAGAGCTGGAGGTAGCAGAGATGAAAATGTTGAGGTTCTCTTTGGGAGTAACGAGGAGGAATAGGATCAGGAATGAGTACATCAGAGGGACAGCACATGTAAGAGGTTTTGGAGACAAAGTCAGAGAGGCTACATTGAGATGGTTTGGACATGTACAGAAGAGGAATCTTGAGTATATTGGTAGTAGGATGCTGAGGTTGGAGCTACCAGGTAGAAGGCTTAGAGCAGTGCTTCTCAATTATTTTCTGTTACGCCCCCCCTAGCAAGAAGAAAACAATTCGCGCCCCCCCACCCACTTTCCGCCGCAACTATAAATTATAACTTTTTTCTATAATATAGTTACAGGTATATCTCTTCATTATATCGTATCCTTGTTAACATAAATAAAACAAAAAGAAAGAGATATAGTTCAACTTACAAGAATAACTTTTTTAACATTTTTTATTAGTCTGTAAAAGAAAGTACATCAATTTGCCTTAAATTTAAAAATAATAATATCCTTGTTACATTTTTGACAAACTTACCACACCATTTGCTGCTGAAAATAAAATCAATAAATAATTAATTCAAACTGACTTCAGAAACATTAACTCAGGAGCACAATATATAAACACTTTAACCTACAAAACAAGAACAAATAGAACAATTTGTGCTGATTTTTTTTTCTCAAAATGAGGAAGCCAAGATTAATGGCTACAATGAGCACGTTTTGCAGCGCACAGCTTCTCAAAGCGAGGTTTGAAGCATGACACTGCAACTCTCAGCTCCTGCTCAATGTTTAGCTGGGACCTGTACTTGCTGCGCACAATGGGCAATGAGGGTGCCACTGCCAACTACTGGAGTGGATGTGCAATTACACTTTCTTGTAGTACGGCGGAAAAAAAGCATGTTCTCCTGGGTCACACGCGCCCCCCCTCAGCATCCCATCGCGCCCCCCCCCAGGGGGGCGCGCCCCACTATTTGAGAAGCACTGGCTTAGAGGAAGACCAAAGTGGAGATTTATGGATGTGCTGAAGGAGGTAAAATGGTAAATTTTTAACTTTCATATATTTTAGATTCATTGCACATCTACTGAAATACTTCGGGTCTTTTTGTCGTGGTGGGAGTGTTTGCGTAGGACCCAAGGATGCAGGAGACCGAAGGAAGGTTCAACGATTTCATTAAACGTTCAGAACTGGAAATCGCTAGAAAAGGCAGAATGGCGGGAACTGGTCGTGCACGAAGCGCGGGCCAGGGATCAGAGAGAACGTCGAGGAACAGAGTCACGGGAATCAATCTTCTGACAGCGGAGGGAAGCATGCCGCTCCCATTTATAGCTGGCTGCTGCTGATTGCCGATTAGGACCAGGTGTGCTCTGCTCAGAAACTCCTCTACTGGCGACTGCCACACCCCTCGCCCACCTGCAATGAATTAAGGAAAAGTTAGTGTCGCCAGCCAGCACAGACCATGACAGTGCCCCCATTTAAGGGGCGCCACCTGGCGCCCGACCAGTCTTGTCCGGGACCTGGCGATAGAACTCCTCTAACAGGTCCAGGTCCAGGATTAGGGAGCGGGGAATCCATGACCGCTCTTCAGGACCATACCCCTCCCAGTCCACTAAATATTGGAAGCCTCGGCCCCGCCTGCGCACATCGAGGATCTTGTTGACCGTGTATGTGGGGGGTCGGTGGAGGGGACTTTCTACCACTGGCTTGATTAGGGAGACATGAATCACTGGGTGCACCTTGAGTGAGGGTGAGAGTCTTAGTCGGATGGCACTGGGGTTTATGATTTTTTTCAATCGCGTAGGGCCCAATGTATCGGGGAGATAGTTTCTTCGACTCAACTTGCAGGGGCAGGTCCCGGGAGTAGAGCCACACTTGTTGTCCGACCTTGTAGGGAGGTGCCGGGGTTCGGTGGCGATCGGCCATCCTCCGGTTTTGGGCCGCTGTTCGCTCCAGGGCAGCCCATGCTTCCTTCCAGACCCGATGTGCTTTGTGAAATTGTGCCTGGATAGATGGGACGGCAACCTCGACCTCCTGACTGGCAAACGGGGGGCTGGAACCCATTGATCACCATGAAGGGGAACATCCCGGTGGCGGTGCAGATCAGCGAATTGTGTGCGTACTCTACCCATGGGAGGTGTGTGGGCTGGGAGGCGGGAGGCGACGCAGCGCAGGGAGGACCCGAGGCTTTGGTTCATGCGTTCCGCCTGCCCGTTTGACTGGGGGTGGTAACCCGAGGTCAGACTGCAGGAGACTCCCAAGGTGTCGCAGAATGCCTTCCAGACTCTGGATGCAAATTGGGGGCCCCGGTCTGACACAATGTCCTGGGGAATGCCATGGAGGCAGAAGACGTGTTGGATCAGGAGACCCGCTGTTTCCATTGCCGAGGGGAATTTGGGTAGGGCAACGAAATGTACCGCATTGGAGAACCGGTCCACTACTGTCAGGATGACAGTGTTGCCCTCAGACGGGGGTAACCCGGTGATTAAATCCACCGCTATGTGCGACCAGGGGCGATGGGGGAACGGATCAGGGTTGGAGGAGACCTGTGGGCACATGATGGGAGGACTCGCTCCGGGCGCAGATGACGCAAGCTCCCACAAACTCCCTAGTGTCGCCTGCCATCGTTGGCCACCAGAAACGTTGACGGAGCAGGAAGAGAGTTCGGTGGGTTCCGGGGTGGCAGGCTAACTTTGAGGCGTGGGCCCACTGAAGTGCTGGGGTTCTGGCTGGTGGGGGAACATATAGTCGGCCTTGAGGGCACCCGACGGGCTCTGATCCCCCCTGATGAGCCTCACGAACTAGTTGCTCTACCTCCCATTGGGCGGCTCCGAGTATGCAGGAGGAGGGCGGGATGGTTTCTATGGTTGAGTCTTCACCCGAGGAGAACTGCCTGGAGAGAGCATCTGGCTTAGTGTTCCGGGAGCCTGGTCGGTAGGTCAACCTCTTGGCTGTACGGAGGTAGGCCAGATTCTTATGGTCGGTCCAGACCACAAAGGGGGTGGGCTGCCTTTTCCAGCCAGTGCCTCCACTCCTGGAGCACCAAGACCACCACCAGCAGCTCACGATTCCCAACATCGTAATTCTGTTCCGCCAGGGACAAGCGACGGGATTAGAAGGCGCATGGGTGGAGCTTCTGGTCTGTGGGAGACTGTTGGGAGAGCCTCGGGCCGCGAGCTTGTCTTTCAGCCGTTCGTTGAGCCCCTGCAGGAAAGCCCCCGAAGCGTGGGGTCGTTCCAGCCGCTTTCGACGGCGAGAATCCGGAATTGGATGGCCTACTCCGCCACCGTGTGTGAGCCTTGCTGAATACGTAGGAGCTGCGAGCTCGCCTCCTCTCCTTTCGCCGGACGATCGAAAACCTTCATTTCTCGCATGAACTGATCTACCTGTGAGCATATGGGTAGCAACCGCTCGCGCCCAGGACGAGGCTTGCTCCGTGAGTAGGCTCATGATGAAGGCGGTTTTAGCTTGATCAGTGGCGTATGTGAGCGGCTGCTGGCTGAAGACGAGCGAGCACTGGTGAAGGAATTGTGCGCAGGAGCCGATCGCACTCGAATACCTGGCTGGCGTGGGGATGAGAGGTTCTCGGTGCGCTGGGAATATCACTGGTGCTGGCGCTGCTGCCGAAGCGGAAAGTGAGGGGGTGGGGTCGCGGCAGCGAGGTGAGTGGCGACGGTGTCTATCCTTCCACCGAGCTGCGCCAAGCTAGTGGTTATGTGCTGGAGATTGTCCATCATCTGATGTAAGGTGGCGTCGTGTCGTCCCAGCAGGGCGCCCTGGTTGGATAGTGTCTGCCGAAGCTGCGCGGTCTCCGCTGGGTCCATGTTTCCGGTCAGAAGATTCTGTTATGCCTGAGGTGTGTGCGTAGGAGCCAGAGATGCAGGAGGCCAAAAGAAAGTTCAAACGATTTATTAAACTCCAGGGATAGTAAATTACGTGAATACTAAGTCAAGGGAACTGGTTGAACACGAAACAAGAACCAGGGGTCAAAGAGAAAGCCGAGGAGCAGAGTCACGGGGAAAACAATCTTCTGACATCGGAGGGAAGTGCGCCACTCCCATTTATAGCTTGCTGATTGCAGATAGGGACCAGGTGCGCTCTGCTTGGAATTCGCCTACCAGCAACCGCCACGCCCCTAGCCAGCGCCTGAAATGATTAAAGAAGAGTTAATTCCGCCAGCCAGCGCAGACCATAACACCGGTTGCTTGGCAGTCAGTGAATACTCAAACCGTCGGTGCAAAACCGCGAATAGTCAAGGGCCTACTGTAATTGTTTTAATAGTTTATGCAGAAATCCAAATCCCGATGAAAATGGACCGTTTTTAGTTTTCTGGCCTGTATCTCAAAAGTGATCTGTGCGACAAGCGTCTATACTCGGTGGAGCGCCTCACAAATATAAAATAATACACTTCAGACTAACTCTCAGCATTGTTCAGTTACAACAGTGGTTGGCAATCCAAAATGTTCAAAGGGCCATCTTGGACAAAAAAAAAAAAAACACTAAAAATAAATCTGTCTGGGGCTGCAAAAAATTAAAATCCTTATAATTGCCTTATATGAAGGCAACACAGGCTGTAAGTGTATATTAACCTACTTTCAAAATGACTAAGTCTGCCTGTCTTCCTTTCGGCTTTTTCCCCTCTTACTCGGGAGTCGCTACAGCAAATCATCTGATTCGCACATTTGATTTGGCAGAGGTTTTTACGTCGGATGCCCTTCCTGTCACAACCCTTTTTAGCAAGGGACAGAAACACGCTGACGACTTTGCAGCCTACTCTTTACGAAAGTCAGAAATGGTTCTTTTACATGCCTCTCACCATAGACAGTGAGAGACATGGCCCGCCTTTGATAACCCAGTTAGCTGCACTGGGGGGGACAGTGACAACCTTGTGGAGAGTGGGACTCGAACCCCCAACCTTTGGATCAGCGATCCAGCGCCCTATACCACTAGACCTCCACTGCCCCTTTCAAAATGACTAAGTAGGCTACAAAAACATAATGAGCATTCATGATTAAATGTTTATTTTCCCTGCAGCGCATCCTGGAGAGAATGACACCACGTGACTCTGTGTTGTATGAAATTTGGTGGTTTAAGTTTTAAGTTCCGTTACTATATTAATGTAATATGTTTTGTTGCATTGATGAAATTATAGAAATTCAATTAAGAAATCAGACTTTGGGCGTCATTTTTATTTTAAGGATTTGAAAAAACACAAAAACAAAATTGGAATGTACATATAGGCCTCCGGTAATTTTAGAGCTCCCCATGTAAATAACATTCAGTTCTCATCAAAGCTCAATAAAAATACAATCCTTTTCCTCTTATTTGGGCAACAGAGTGCAATAAAACACAGCCCGCAGTTAAAACGCAGCCTGAAATTATAACAATAAAACAGCAGCCTTTTAAAATGGTAAGAAGGCTAAATAAAACAAAAATAAGAGTGTTTAATTTCGATTTCAGTACATTTCTGTGCATTATCAAATAATCTTCAGTGTCGGAGTTTAACAGTTGCACGAGTTGGACATAAAGCTCGGACCATCGAACTTACAACCTGTTGACACCAATAGCTATCGGTTAGAGTTCTTTGGTTAATCCACCGGAATGATGGAAACCTCTGAATTAGTTTGCTTCACTTGGGTTTTGACAGTATCAGTGAGATTGGCGCACATGGAGCTGTGCGACCTCGCCCACACAAGATGCACCAGATTATAATATATATTTTGAGAAATATGTTGCTCTAGCAGCACTAAGAGCTTTTCTGTAAATCAAGTGATGATACTGGAATACCATTAATTTATACTCGCTGCCAATGAATATACTCAGAATAAGTTATATATGTTTAATATTGTGTCTTGAAATTGTTAAATACATTTTAAAAGTCAGTTTCTTACATCATTTGAAGAGTATTAATAACAACCAAAATTTTTTTTGTGTTAAAAATTGTTACTCCTCTTCTTTCGAAAATAACAACAAAATGTCCCAAAAAGAAAGTTCAGTGTGGAATATGACCCCAGTATGGAATATGACTACATTTGCCTCAATGCAAACAGTAATTCGCACGCCTACCATGAGCCTCCATATGTTGTCCTGTGGGATGGTTCAGTCCTCCTACAATGCCATGATCGTTCCTGCCTGTTCTGTGGTGCTGACACTCAGCCTGATACTTGGCATCCAAGCTGATCCCACAAGTGTTTGATTGGTGACAAATCAGGTAAATACACAGGCCATGGAGGGACATAAAAAGTTTTGCTGCAGACATTTGATCATTGGTCATCATGAGACAGTTGAAGTATGGTCAGGATTCCACTGCAGAATTCTATGCATTTTTACTATGCTTTTATGTGGGCGAGGCGACCCCTCGTTAAATGCTCCAGTTCCTGATTATTGACACCCTCAAACAAACTTGGAGTTGTAAAAGTCCTGATCAATAGCTCAGGTTCAGTGCAGTGTAATGGTGAGACCTGCTACTGGAAAGGGGTCATTGAGGTGTTCGGAGTCACTGACATAACAGAAATATTCATTCATCACTATTCTGTTTTGGACCAGTTGTGGTAGTTGAGCAGCACTGGAGGGTTGAATCAGATCTGTGTTGGGGAGTGAGGTACACAATTTGGGCTGATCTTATCTTTAATTGAATGAAGGTCAAACCTTTTGCATTTCTTTGTTATAAGCATCCAGTCTGACTTGCACGTCCTCCACATTCTTTCAGCTTTCAAATGCTCTAATTCATAATTAAATTTTCATTTGACAAGTTTCTTTCCTTTACCTTTGATTTTCTATATCCTGGAATAATAATTGACAATCGAGTAAACGTCTGAAAATCGTAGCAGTGTGATGTAAAATAAAATCATTCAACATAGATTTTTTTTCCATTAACTTTCCTTATATGAACAGCTGGATTTATGTACTATTCTCATGATTTTGTTCACTCGCAAGAGTGAAGCATGAACCTTTTTAATCTTTTTAATCCAGCTAATGCCAACTATCCAATTTTATTTTAGCAGATTTCAACTTTGAAAGTGTAAGTAAAAAAAAAAACCCAACACGTGATAATAAAAATATACGCATTTGTGTGGAACAGGAGCATTTTGAAGACTTATATTTTATTTCACTTTATCATTGTAAACGCTCCATGTACTCACAGCTTTTCTGTCTTCACCCCCAGGGCGGTGACGAAGCTGCTGGAGGACCTTGTTTATTTTGTGGTGGACATTCCCAACAGCACTCAAGATGTTCTGGAGATCACAGTTAATAAACCCAACCGTGAACGACAAAAACTAATGAGAGAACAGAATATTCTCAAACAGGTATACACTTCACTGAGTGCTGATTTTCTCCCAATTAAATTATTGTTTAATAATACAATAATTATTCACCCCCATGTTTGTTGTTAATGAATATACAGTAGGCCCTCGACATTTGCAGGGATTCGGTTTCGAGCCCTCCCGCGAATCGAGATAATCCGTGAGTTCTGCACCCGGAAGTAAAACCCCATGTAACACGTCACATGCGCGAACGAGCAGCCGGAAGTAAAATACTATGTATCTATTACATGCGTTAAAATATGCTTCTTAAACACATTCTATAGACAGTCTTACTCATTAATACAGTATTAATGTAGTAAAATGTAGTAATGATTAAGAAAAACTTTTCAATTTTACTCTTATTTTTATTTATGATAAGATATGAACATGATACAGCATATACTGTTGTAAAGCACTCGTTTTTAAGTCTTTTTCAATTATTATTCCAGTACAGTACCTAAGTTAATTCTGAGAATGTTTGTGCGTGAGATTTTATGTTCTGTAGCATGTTTAACAAACGATACCAAAAGGATAAACTTTATTACGCTTCATGTCCTTTTACATTGAACTTGGAGTGACGTCTTCAAGATGGCGCTGCCTAGAAAGCAACGTCGCAGAGTTCTGAGAGTCAAATTGTTTCTTTGTTCGTTTTATTTGTTTGTTCATGTTTTGCACTATGCACGTCTATGATCGGTCGACCCTACTACAGCTATGGTCAGCTTCGGGCAAAGAAAGCACGCAACAACTTCTATCATGAGCTTACTGTATATGCTATGGCAGCAAAATGCTTGCGGTTAGCTAGCGGTTACCGGCTAAGCTAAGGCAGAGTTCTCAGAGGCTTGGTTAGCACTTCCGGCCATACTACTTGAAAATGTTCAGTCCCTGCGAAACAAGACGGACGAGCTTCATGCTCAGATTGCAGTGCAGAGGGATCTACAGGACTGTGTTTCTGTGAAACCTGGCTCGAGGAGAGTACACCTGATGAGGCGATTATACCAGCCGGCTACACGACCTTCATCCCCTGCAATCCCAAGCGCCGGAGTCGTCGTTCAGCCCCTTCCCGCCTGGGCTTCTTGTAGCATATTAGCTCTGCTAATAGCATATTAACTCTGCTAGCCGCATCCCGGCTAACAAGCCCAGTTGAGTGTGCTTAGTTATACACACCCGAAGATACTCCGGTCTTATAGCTGTAGTAGAGTCGACCGGTCGAAGACGAGCATAGAGCGAAACATGAACAAACAAGACAACAAGTAAAACAAATTAAAACGAACAAAGAAACAATTTGACTCCGAGAACTTCTATCGTGAGCTGCTATGCTGTGGGAGCTCCATGCTAACCGCCCAGGCGGAGTTCTCAGAGGCTTGGTTAGCACTTCCGGCCATACTGCTTGAAAATGTTCAGTCCCTGCGAAACAAGATGGATGAGCTTCACGCTCAGATTGCAGAGCAGAGGGATCTCCAGGACTGTGTTTCTGTGAAACATGGCTCGAGGAGAGTACACTCGTTAAGGCAATTATACCAGCCAGCTATACGGCCTTCATCCCCTGCAATCCCAAGCACCGGAGTCGTCGTTTGGCCACTTCCCGCCTGGGCTTATGGGCTGGGATGCGGCTCGCATTGAGCTGTGTACCATAGCATGTTAGCTCTGCTAATCGCATATTAGTTCTGCTTAGTTATATACGCCCGAAGATACTCCGATCTTATAGCTGTAGTAGAGTCGACCGGTCGTAGACAAGCATAGTGAAAAACATGAACAAACAAAACAACAAATAAAACAAATTAAAACGAACAAAGAAATAATTTGACTCTGAGAACTCAGTGACGTCGCCCTCTGGGCAGCGCCATCTTGGAGACGTCACTCCAAGTGCAATGTAAAAGGACATGAAGAGTGCTGCAATAAAGTTTATCCTTTTGGTATCGTTTGTTAAACATGTTACAGACCATAAAACCTCACGCATAAACATGAACTTAGGTACTGTACTGGAATAATAATCGAAAAAGATTTTAATACAACAGTTCAGAGAAAACCGTAGTTTCTCAGGAGAAAGTCTTATTTCTTCAGACGAGACATCCAGCATTTTCTATCGCTTAGCCAGAGAAGACACATAGCGTTTGAGTGGTATAGAGCTTAACTGGTAATTAAAATACAC
>CM045741.1:222500-247500 GCA_024760905.1 Plotosus lineatus
GGGTGCCGAGAGAAGAACTGTGGTATTGCATGAGGAAGTCTGGAGTGGCAGAGAAGTATGTTAGAGTGGTGCAGAACATGTATGAGAGATGTAAGACAGTGGTGAGGTGTGCTGTCGGTGTGACAGAAGAGTTCAAGGTGGAGGTGGGACTGCATCAAGGGTCAGCTCTCAGCCCCTTCTTGTTTGCTATGGTGATGGACAGGCTGTCAGACGAGGTGAGACAAGAATCTCCATGGACTATGATGTTTGCAGATGACATTGTGATCTGTAGTGAGAGCAGAGAACAAGTGCAGGAAAATCTCGAGAGGTGGAGGTATGCCCTGGAAAGGAGGGGAATGAAGATTAGCCTCAGTAAGACAGAATACATGTGCATGAATGACAAGGGCCAAAGAGGAACGGTGAGATTACAGGGAGCAGAGATAAGGAAGGTGGAGGATTTTAAGTACTTAGGCTCAACAATCCAGAGCAATGGAGAGTGTGGAAAAGAGGTCAAGAAGCGTGTGCAGGCAGGTTGGAATGGTTGGAGAAAAGTGTCCGGTGTGATGTGTGATAGGAGGGTATCGGCAAGAATGAAAGGAAAAGTGTACAAGACGGTGTTGAGGCCAACGATGTTGTATGGGTTAGAAACAATGGCCCTGGGGAAAAGACAGGAGGCAGAGTTGGAGGTAGCAGAGATGAAAATGTTGAGGTTCTCTTTGGGAGTAACGAGGATGGATAGGATTAGGAATGAGCACATCAGAGGGACAGCACATGTAAGACGTTTTGGAGACAAAGTCAGAGAGGCTAGATTGAGATGGTTTGGACATGTACAGAGGAGGGATAGTGAGTATATTGGTAATAGGATGCTGAGGCTGGAACTACCAGGCAAAAGGCCTAGAGGAAGACCAAAGAGACGATTCATGGATGTGGTGAAGGAGGACATGAAGGTCGTTGGTGTAAGAGAAGAAGATGCAAAGGATAGGGTGAGATGGAGGCAGATGATTCGCTGTGGCGACCCCTGAAGGGAAAAGCCGAAAGGAAAAGAAGAAGAAGAAATACTGTAATGTATTAATATTTAAATAGAATTTATATTTAAATACTTTAAGTACTGTACTCACCTCTGACAATATTGTAGCTCTTCTCCGCGGTGCAGGATGTTCACAAACATGATACAGTTCTTCTTTTACTTTCGGCTGCTCTCTTCAGGGGTCGCCACAGCAAATCATCCGCCTCCACGTCACCCTGTCCTTCGCATCTTCTTTTCTGACTTCAACGACCTTCATGTCTTCCTTCACCACGTCCACAAATCTCTTCTTTGGTCTTCCTCAAGGCCTTCTGCCTGGTAGTTCCAACCTCAGCATCCTACTTGCAATATACTCACTATCCCTCCTCTGTACATGTCCAAACCATCTCAATCTAGCCTCTCTGACTTTGTCTCCAAAACATCTTAAGTGGGCTGTCCCTCTGATGTACTCATTTCTGATCCTATCCATCCTCGTTACTCCCAGAGAGAACCTCAACATTTTCATCTCCGCTACCTCCAGCTCTGCCTCCTGCCTTTTCCTCAGCGCCACTGTTTCTAAGCCATACAACATCGCTGGCCTCACCACCGTCTTGTACACTTTTCCCTTCATTCTTGCTGACACTCTCCTATCGCACATCACACCGGACACTTTTCTCCAACCATTCCAGCCTGCTTGCACACGCTTCTTCACCTCTTTTCCACACTCTCCATTGCTCTGGATTGTTGAGCCTAAGTACTTAAAATCCTCCACCTTCGTTATCTCTGCTCCCTGTAACATCACCGTTCCTCCTGGGTCCTTCTCATTCACACACATGTATTCTGATTTTCTGAGGCTAACCTTCATTCCTCTTCTTTCCAGGGCATACCTCCACCTCTCTAGATTTTCCTGCACTTGTTCTCTGCTCTCACTACAGATCACGATATCATCTGCAAACATCATAGTCCATGGAGATTCTTGTCTCACCTCGTCTGTCAGCCTGTCCATCACCATAGCAAACAAGAAGGGGCTCAGAGCTGACCCTTGATGCAGTCCCACCTCCACCTTGAATTCGTCGGTCACACCGACAGCACACCTCACCGCCGTCTTACATCTCTCATACATGTCCTGCACCACTCTAACATACTTCTCTGCCACTCCAGACTTCCTCATGCAATACCACAGTTCTTCTCTCGGCACCCTGTCATATGCTTTTTCCAGATCCACAAAGGCACAATGTAGCTCCCTCTGACCTTCTCTGTACTTCTCTATTAACATCCTCATAGCAAACATTGCATCTGTGGTGCTCTTTCTTGGCATGAAACCAAACTGTTGTTCACAAATGCCGACCTGTGCCCTTAGTCTAGCTTCCACTATTCTTTCCCATAACTTCATCGTATGGCTCATCAACTTTATCCCTCTGTAGTTGCTGCAACTCTGCACGTCTCCCTTGTTCTTAAAAATGGGCACCAGCACACTTCTCCTCCACTCCTCCGGCATCTGCTCACTCTCTAGTACCTTGTTGAATGTTCTTGTCAGAAAATCTACTGCTACCTCTCCTAGACACTTCCATACCTCCACAGGTATATCATCAGGACCAACTGCCTTTCCATTCTTCATCCTCTTCAATGCCCTTCTCACTTCACCCTTACTGATCTTTGCTACTTCCTGCTCCTCAGTGGTCACCTCTTCTACTCTTTTGTTCTCTCTCATTTTCCTCATTCATCAGCTCTTCAAAGTACTCTTTCCATCTTGCCAGCACACTTCTGTCATCAGTCAATACATTTCCCTCTCTGTCCTTTATCAATCTAACTTGCTGCACATCCTTCCCATCTCTATTTCTCTGCTGTGCCAACCTGTATAGATCATTTTCTCCCTCTTTACTATCCAACCTATCATACAAGTCATCATACGCCCTCTGTTTGGCCTCAGCCACTGCTACTTTCGCCTTACGCTGTGTCTCCCTGTACTCCTGTTTACTCTCTTCGGTCCTCTCAATGTCCCACTTCTTCTTAGCTAACCTCTTCCTTTGTACACACTCCTGCACTTCCTCATTCCACCACCAAGTCTCCTTATCTACTTTCCTTGCAGAGGACACACCAAGTACTCTCCTACCTGTGTCCCTGATCACATTTGCTGTGGTTGTCCAGTCATTTGGAAGCACTTCCTGGCCACCCAAAGCCTGTTTCAACTCCTCCTTGAAGACAACACGACACTCTTCCTTTTTCAGCTTCCACCACTTTGTCTTCTGCTCTGCCTTTGCCTTTTTCACCTTTCTCACCATCAGAGTCATCCTGCACACCACCATCCTATGCTGTTTGGCAACACTCTCACCCACTATGACTTTGCAGTCACTGACTTCCTTCAAATTACATCGCCTACACAAGATGTAGTCTACCTGTGTGCTCCTACCTCCGCTTTTATAAGTCACCCTATGCTCCTGTTTCTTCTGGAAGAAAGTATTCACCACAGCCATTTCAATCCTTTTTGCAAAATCTATCAACATCTGTCCTTCTGCGTTCCTGTCCTGGATACCAAACCTGCCCATCACTTCCTCGTCCCCTCTGATGCCTGTACCAACATGTCCGTTGAAGTCTGCACCAATGACCACTCTTTCACCTCTGGCAGTACTCTGCATCACTTCATCGAAGTCACTCCAGAATCTCTCCTTCTCTTCTCGCTCACATCCTGCCTGTGGGGCATAAGCACTAACAACATTGAGCATTACACCTTCTATTTCTAACTTGAGACTCATCACTCTGTCTCACACTCTTTTCACTTTTAGAACATTCCTGACAAACTCCTCCTTCAAGATGACTCCGACTCCATTTCTTTTCCCATCCACACCGTGATAAAATAGCTTAAACCCTGCTCCTAAGCTTTTAGCTTTGCTACCTTTCCACCTGGTCTCCTGAACACACAGTATGTCCACCTTCCTCCTCTGCATCATGTCAGCCAGCTCTCTACCTTTTCTTTGCATACTTCCAACATTCAAAGTCCCCACTCTCGGTCCTCGACTCATGCCTTTCCTCTTCTCTCTCTGCCTACGGACACGCCTCCCACCTCTCCTTCTTCGACGTCTTCGACCAACAGTAGTCCAATTTCCATCAGCACCCTGTTGATTGACAGCACTGATGGCGGTCATTGTTAACCCGGGCCTCGACCGATCCGGTATGGGGGTAATACTTCTGATTTGCATCATAAATGTTTGGCATTGGTTTTACGTCGGATGCCCTTCCTGACACAACCCTCTGCATTTCTCCGGGCTTGGAACCGGCATGAGGGGGAGAGACACTGGTTAGTGCCCCCCCCCCCCACCTCATGGCTGCATGACAAACATGATACAGTAAGATCACAAAATCACAAAAACTCCCGTGGGAATGTGTGAGGCAACAGCGTCACGCGTCTAAGCCAATCAGATTGCGAGATTGAGTTGAGTGGGCGGGAGGCAATAGCGTCACGCGTCTAAGCCAATCAGCTTGCGAGATTGAGTTGAGTGGGCGGTCCCTGCCTGAACTGGGGAGGAGGGGCACTTCAGTCTGTTGTTTGGAAACAATGGACGCAGCCTGCCTTGGGTCCCTGCCTTCCGCTTGCTTACATGTGAGTTTCAGCGCGAATTTTGAAATTTTTTTGAATATTTTTATTTTATTTTTTATTAAAATACCGTGCTGTACCAAGACCGCGATGCTAAAATCGTGAAGTGGCAAGGGATGACTGTGTGTGTGTGTGTGTGTGTGTGTGTATATATATATATATATATATATATATATATACACACACATACATATACAGACTTACATATTCATATACACATGTGTGGGCACGCACACACACACATACGGTGATCCCTCGCCACTTCGTGCTTCAGTTCCTGCATCTTGAGTGCATCGTGGGTTTTTCAAAAATATTCATCGAAAATTAAGGAAAAATAGGGAAACAGTTAAGGAAAATGCCACAAAACAAGGGACCGATTACAGACGCTCCCCGACTTATGTTTTTAATTGGTTCCGGACGGCCGAACGTAAGTTGAAAGTGTTAGAGTGACGGATGACGTATGACGTGTGACGCTCATACTGTACTATACATCCATAAATACCATTACCGTATCTCATAAAACACCCCTAAATCAATTATTATCAACATAACATTGTAAAATAATATCAACAGTAATTTCAAATAAGGCACTTATTTATCCCGAGTCACTTTACATGAGGCTTAAAACAGCCAATCAATGCTCACAATATGTGAGGCGCTCAAAACCGAAAGTAGTGTACTTGCTAAAGTAGTGTATTTGCTGTGTGTTATACGGACTTCCGGTCTTTCAAATGAGCAAGGACGCCGTTGAACTCGTTTAGAACACAGCCTGCACTGATGTGAATCACCTGCAGAGTGGAGAGTTCTCTTTTCATTAATTTTAAGATGCTTACTGAGTATGCATGGTAGATTGCGCCGGTCCGAGCAAATAGTTAATTCATCTCTGTGTATGAGACTTGCACCCATGCTCGTAGGCTTACGCTTCTGACCAACCATATTTGCTTAGGGTTACAAAAGTCCGCAAAACAGTGTAAACACAAAGATCACAGGGACAACGTCTTAACACAAGGGTAACACGCTATATAACTAAGATATATATATATATATATATATATATATATATATATATAGAGAGAGAGAGAGAGAGAGAGAGAATTTTCTGAGTAGATCCTTTCGTAAGAGAGTGCTCAATACTTGTTCGTAGAGCAAATAAAAGGACAGGACAAAGACTTCTATTGAAGATTCTTCTGTAATCACCTGAAGAGAGAGGATGGTTTCGCCACCCTTCGAAACAGATCTGTACTGATAAATGAAGTTTCAATAGAAGTCTTTGTCCTGTCCTTTTATTTATATATATATATATATATATATATATATATATATATATATATATATATATATATATATATATATATCATCTTTTCCTTTCGGCTACTCCCTTCAGGGGTCACCACAGAAAATCATCTGCCTCCATCTCACTCTGTCCTCTGCATCTTCTTCTCTTACGCCAACGACCTTTATGTCTCTCTTCACCATATCCATGAATCTCTTCCTTTGGTCTTCCTTTAGGCCTTCTGCCTGGTACAACCAATATATTCACTATCCCTCCTCTGTACATGTCCAAACCATCTCAATCGAGCCTCTCTGACTTTGTCTCTAAAACATCTTACATGGGCTGTCCCTCTGATGTACTCATTCCTGATCCTGTCCATTGTCATCACTCCCAAAGAGAATCTCAACATTTTCATCTCTGCTACCTCCAGCTCTGCCTCCTGTCTTTTCCTCAGTGCCACTGTTTCTAAACCATACAACATCGCTGGCCTCAACACCGTCTTGTTCACTTTTCCTTTCATGCCAATACCCTCCTATCACACATCACACCGGACACTTTTCTCCAACCTTTCCAAACTGCCTGCACATGCTTCTTCACCTCTTTTCCCAACGTTCAAAGTCCCTACTCTCAGTCTTAGGCTCATGCCTTTCCTGTTCTCTCTCTGCCTATGGACACGCTTTCCGCCTCTCCTTCTTTGGCCAACAGCAGCCCAGTTTCCACCAGCACCCTGTTGGTTAACAGCACTGATGGCGGTCGTTGTTAACCCGGGCCTCGACCGATCCGGTATCATATATTCATTTTTATGATTTGCGTGTTAAAATCTGGCTCAGGTTTTATGTCGGATGCCCTTCCTGACGCACTCCTCTGCATTTATCAGAGCTTGTGCCCCCCCTCATGGCTGAATTCTCACTCAAAATACCAGCTACTGTTGGACACATAGTCAATATGCTTCTGTTCACATACCGTCCCCACAGATCCAGTTTTGATGGCTTCATTGCCTCATTAGAGAGCCGCATATTATTCAGAGCGGGCTTGGCGTGTGGGAACCACCTGTCACAATAAATCCATATTTCATGTAGGACTCCTGGTACTGTCTGTTAAAACCTTTATTTTTCTTGCAAGTCTTGGGCTGCTCTTTGTCTTTTCTGGGCCTTTTCCCCCTTGCAAATAAACTTTCTGAAGAGCTGTTTCTTTCTCATGTTTGCTTGTGGGTTACACTTTAGTGTTCAAATGACCGACATGATAAAAGATTTGTCAAAAATCAAAGATCGTTCAGACTCAGACAATTTAAAAAATGGAACTAATTACTTATTTCTTGTGCGGCACATTACCAATTGATCCATGGACTGGTACCGGTCCGGAGGTTGGGGACCACTGCTCTATACTGTTGCATGCTGGGGCAACAGGCTGAGGGTCACAGATGCAAAGAGACCGAACGGAATGATCCGCGATGCCAGTACCATTGTGGGGATGGAACTGAAAACTGTGACGGTGTGTTCGGAGAGACAAATACTATCCTAAATAAAGACGATACTGAACAATACCTCCACCCACTTAATACTGTCCATATTACTCACTGTATCTGTTTATATACATAGTCCTAACTTCTCATTTTACACTATGATGTGTGTGTGTGTGTACATATTCATACACACACACCTGTAGAGATAGTTCCACAGACGGTAGAGGAGTTTTATTTGGTTATAGTTATACATAGTACAGTAAACAAACATGATTTATTATTTAAATTATAGAGACTGGTGTTATAAATTCTAGATTCAGCTTATGTGTGTTTCAGGTTAGTGCTGTCGCGATTCGAAGTGGCAGGGGCCGTGCTGGGAGAGACTGCAGAGGAAGAAGAGGAGGATGAGGAGGAGGTGTGGTTGTTCTGGAAGGATAGTAGTGGGGAGATAAAAAGTAAAAGCGTTCGAGAACTTGCTCAGGATGCGAAAGACGGACACACTGAAGACCAGGAAGTGATTAGTTACTATCGGTACACTAACATGAGTCCATTATGTGAGAACTGGCTGTAATACACAATCAAGTATTTATTAGTGTGTGTGTGTGTGTGTCAGGTACCAGTTGAACTTGTTTGCTCGGATGTGTCTGGACCGTCAGTATTTGGCGATAAATAAGATTTCTGCTCAGCTGGATGTGGATCTGATATTGCACTGCATGTCTGACGAAGATTTGCCTTTTGACCTCCGAGCCTCTTTCTGTCGCATGATGTTGCACATGCATGTGGACCGTGACCCCCAGGAACAGGTCACACCCGTAAAATATGCACGTCTGTGGTCTGAGATCCCATCACAGATCTCCATCGAGGAGTGAGTCAGAATCCCTTTCACTGGAACAGCTCAGTGACGCCCTTCAGCCAATTAGCACCCTGCTTCTGTTCTCTTTTCAGTTATGATAACAATGGGATGACACGAGATGAGGTGAAAGAGAAATTTTCCCAGACCATGGAGTTTGTGGAGAATTATCTACGAGATGTTGTGTGCCAGAGCTTCCCTTTTTCAGACAAAGAGAAAAATAAACTCACATTTGAGGTGTTTCTTCATTTTTTTTCTTTATCTGATGAATAATCATGAATGCTGTCTGCTCTTCTCATTCTCTTATCCTTCACTTATTCGTTTCTTGCGCTGCTAATGCTTCTCTTGTGCTGCTCACAGGTGGTGAACTTGGCCAGGAATCTAATCTACTTTGGATTCTATAACTTCAGTGACCTGCTCCGGCTGACAAAGATTCTACTTGCCATCCTGGACTGTGTCCATGCCAGTTCGTCCTTCTCTGTCAAACTGGACAGAGAACAAGCGAAAGGTCAGACATGTAAAGATTCTCCACATGTGCCTGTGGCGATTACATTTAGTTACATAAACGCTGGAGGAAAATCTCCTCCAGTGTACATCTCAGCTTTTCTGTTCCTTTTAAACCAATAACAAAAGCATATAAAAACAGGAAATGCACATATTAAAGAGAATATATCTGATTTTCAATAATTATAGTTTGTTATTCCCTGAGATGCATTTGTTCAGCAGTTTACACCGTTTTTTTTTTTTTGTGCATTAACTTTCTTTAAAATGCTTTATTTTTGTACATCCTGGAACTTGTGCTTTCTTCCCTACATCATTATCACCATCTTTATTCCAATTTCTGTGGACTGTTGTGTGCCAATGAGGGAAGTTTATAGTTGGAGGTACTCCCATTGCATCAGAGGCAGTCTGAATTGGTTCTGGAATTATTAGCGCATACATTTTAAATGAAATAAATCCATGAAAGCTTGATGTGATACAACGGGGTCTGCAGTCATAGAAATTACTATTAAACTCCGGTAAACACCGTTAAATTCTATTAGACACTAAGTCTGAAGTTTCTGAGGAAATATGTACTTGAAATCACGCTGGTGCTGAAATACATGTTTTTATTATTCTTTACACAAATAATGTTCAGAAATACATATATATATATATATATATATATATATATATATATATATATATATATATATACATACACACACACACACACACACACACACACACACAGGTCCTTCTAAAAAAAATTAGCATATTTGTGATAAAGTTCATTATTTTCTGTCATGTACTGATAAACATTAGACTTTGATCTATTTTAGATTCATTACACACAACTGAAGTAGTTCAGGCCTTTTATTGTTTTAATATTGATAATTTTTGCAAAAAAGTAAAGAAAAACCAAAAATCCCTATCTCAAAAAATTAGCATATTTCATCCGACCAATAAAAAAGTGTTTTAATACAAAAAAAGTCAACATTTCAAATAATTATGTTCAGTTATGCACTCAATACTTGGTCAGGAATCCTTTTGCAGAAATGACTGTTTCAATGCGGCGTGGCATGGAGGCAATCAGCCTGTGGCACTGCTGAGGTGTTATGGAGGCCCAGGATGCTTCGATAGCGGCATTAAGCTCATCCACAGTGTTGGGTCTGGTGTCTCTCAACTTTCTCTTCACAATATCCCACAGATTCTCTATGGGGTTCAGGTCAGGACAGTTGGTAGGCCAATTGAGCACAGTAATATCATGGTCAGTAAACCATTTACCAGTGGTTTTGGCACTGTGAGCAGGTGGCAGGTCATGCTGCCTTCATCTCCTTAAAGCTTTTCAGCAGATGGAAGCATGAAGTGCTTCAAAATCTCCTGATAGCTAGCTGCATTGACCCTGCCCTTGATAAAACACAGTGGACCAACACCAGCAGCTGACATGGCACCCCAGACCATCACTGACTGTGGGTACTTGACACTGGACCTCAGGCATTATGGAATTTCCTTCTCCCCAGTCTTCCTCCAGACTCTGGCACCTTGATTTCCGAATGACATGCAAAATTTGCTTTCATCCAAAAACAGTACTTTGGACCACTGAGTTTTCTGGTTCAAAAGTGGCTTGATTTGAGGAATGCGGCACCTGTAGCCCATTTCTTGCACCCGCCTGTGCACAGTGGCTCTGGATGTTTCTTCTCCAGACTCAGTCCACTGCTTCCACAGGTCCCCCCAAGGTCTGGAATCGGCCCTTCTCCACAATCTTCCTCAGGGTCCGCTCACCTCTTCTGGTTGTGCAGCGTTTTCTGCCACACTTTTTCCTTCCTACAGACGACCCACTGAGGTGCCTTGATATAGCACTCTGGGAACAGCCTCTTGCTTGAGGGTGTCAATGATGGCCTTCTGGACAGCAGTCAGGTCGGCAGTCTTACCCATGATTGCGGTTTTGAGTAATGAACCAGGCTGGGAGTTTTTAAAAGCCTCAGGAATCTTTTGCAGCTGTTTCGAGTTAATTGGTTGATTGAGATGATGAGGTTAATAGCTCGTTGAGAGTACCTTTTCATATGCTAATTTTTTGAGATAGGAATTTTGGGTTTTCATGAGCTGTATGCCAAAATGATCAGTATTAAAACAATAAAAGACCTGAAATATTTCAGTTGGTGTGCAATGAATCTAAAATATATGAAAGTTGAATTTTTATCAGTACATTACAGAAAATAATGAACTTTATCACAATATGCTAATTTTTTTAGAAGGACCTGTATATATGTACAGTGGAGCCTCGGTACTTGAACTTAATCCATTCCAGACGGCTGTTTGGATTTCGATTTGTTCAAATTCTGAATCAGTTTTTCCTATTACAAATAATGTTAAATGTCTTAATCCATTCCGTCATCTTTTGGACAGAAGTTAACGGTATCGTGACTCATACCATAGGTCCTCAAATTAAGTGAAAAAAATTATTGAATACAGTACACTATGTTATGGTCTGTGTTGTGATAGACTTTTTAACTTTTCTCTAGATTTTATTTTAGTGTGTTATGGTCTGTGTTGCGAGAGACTCTGGTTTTGGTGGCTCTAACTATCTCTCTGCGCGTTGTAGGGGCGTGGCTGCCACACGTGGGTGGAGCGCTAAACAGACACCTTTGATTCCACTTAGCAATCACTGGGCTTCTATAACATTGACTATGATTTCCCCATGCTCTAGTACCTTCCCTGTGAAGAATAAAGCTCATCTGTTTTCTGGTTATAGAAGCCCTGTGATTGCTAAGTGAAATGAGCTGTGTGTGTGTGTTTAGCAACACACAGAAAGATAGAGAGTTGAGCCACCAAAACCAGAGTCTCTCACAAAAGAGACCATAACACACTAAAATAAAAACCACAGTGCAGTTATTAGATAAGAATTTTCACCTTTGTGGTGGTGAGCAATTGGCATACGTAAATGGTGTGTGTGTGTGTAATAATAATTTATATATGTGTGTGTGTGTGTGTGTGTGTGTGTGTGTGTGTATATATATATATATATATATATATATATATATATATATATATATATAAAATATATATAAAAAATATATATATATGAGGATTTTCTGGGTAGATCCTTCCGTAGGAGAGTGCTCAATACTTTTTGGTAGAGCAAATAAAAATAAAAGGACAGGACAAAGACTTTCTATTGAAACGCCATTTATCACTACAGATCTGTTTCGAGGGGTGGTGTAACCATCCTCTCTCTTCAGGTGATTATAGAAGAATGATTACAATCAAACATCATAGGCCATGGAGATTCTTGTCTAACCTTGTCTGTCAGCCTGCCCACCACCATAGCAAACAAGAAGAGGCTCAGAGCTGACCCTTGACGCAGTCCCACCTCCACCTTGTGAACTCTTCTTTCATGCCAACAGCACACCTCACTACCGTCTTACATCTTTCATACATGTCCTGCACCACTCTAACATACTTCTCTGCTACTCCAGACTTCTTCATGCAATACTACAGTTCCTCTCTCAGCACCCTAACATATGCTTTCTCCAGATCCACAAAGGCACAATGCAACTCTGTCTGACCTTCTCTGTACTTCTCTATTAAGATCCTCGGAGCAACCGCTGCATCAGGTGATTATAGAAGAATGATTACAAAGTAAAAAAAACAAAGGCTCATTGACAACTTGTGTGCGAATAAGGAAAAAGGGGCGTTACAGATGAACATTATAGACATTCCCCAGTGGCAGGGGGGGTCTTGAAATACTGTGTAAACTCGCTTTTACAAGCAGTGAACGCCTGATTTTATGGTTACAGAGACTGATCGAATAAAATTGGTAAGTTTGATCTACCATTTTGCTCCCAGTACACATGGGCGATTATTAGACGTAAGATCAAAAACATTGTTGGGGGGGGGCTTATTACGTCAAATACCGTGTGTATGTGTAATTTATATATATATATTTCTATATAATTGATTGATTTTTATTTGATATCAACATTTACAAATAATACTCATACATATAGTGCAATATGTCAGTCAAAAATAATTTATAGCATACAATACTTTATTTTGTGTTTCTTAAATGGCTTAAAAGCAAAAATTATTTGTTCAATGCACACAGCAATATATTCCTAATACATAAAGTAAACTGGAACATTATTTGCATTATTGATATAAAATGAGGTATTTCAGTGTAGAAAACCAAATAAAATATCAAGTATATAAAAATAAGATAAAAAGATAAAAACAAGTATAGATAATATATAAAATAAAAATTTGGTAAAAAAAATATTTCCAACGGAGTCCATACATTTACAAAAAAATTTGCATTGAAAAAGAGCTTATTTAAGTCAATACATATACCTTATTCGACGTAATAAGCGCACTGCTCCATTAAGCGCTCTCCCCCATGTTTTTTCTGTTGCGTCTAACAACCGCCCATGTGTACTGATAGCAAAATGGTTGATCAAACTTACCAATTTTATTCGATCAGTCTCTGTAACAGTAAAATGAGGCGTTCAGCACTTGTAAAAGTGAGTTTACACGGTATTTCAAGACCCCCTGCCACTGGGGAATGTCTATAACGTTCATCACTAACAACACATTTGATTGTTCTGCCATGCTTTAAAAAACAGGAAAATATTTTGCTGTTTTCTCTTGGTAAATGTCCAACAACCGTTGAACCATTAGAAACTGCTACAGCAAAACTATGGGATGCTCTGAATGAATAGAGCGATGAGCCAGATATGGACCAATCAGAAAGTGATGACAATTATTTTTCACCTGATTCTCCTGCTCACTAACTTCATAAATTTAAAGAATTTCCTGGCCATATGCTTTTGTTTATGTTTGTGGCGATTGGTTCAACGTGCCATGTGCTAAAGTTGACATTCGTGTTGATTGGCTCGATTTTACTTCTGGGAAAATGTTTAAAGGAACAGCATTGGGAGGGAAAAGTAAGGGGTCCTTTTTTTTTTTTTTCTTTTTTATTGTGCTGCTTTCTGTTTATTTTCAGCTTTCATGTAAGTAGTTTGGTTGATACCAAAAAATGAATAACAAAAATACCAGTCACATTCTTTTATTGTTCTGTTTCTATTCATGTTTTCCACCTCGATAGTAATAAGCACTTACCGTTCCACTCTGCTGGTAACGTTTTAATAAGCGCCCACCCACTCCAATTTTTAAAAAACACCCTGGGCGCTTATCATGTCGAATACGGTAATATAGTATTTGTAAATACAAAGTTACATGATAGTCACTAATTAAATTATGGAAATAGAAATGAAGACTCATCCTCTTCTCTGGCTTTATTATCTGAATATTTTTTACAGATTTTTTTGAAGATATTTAAAGATGGACTTGACTTGACAACAGTTTGGTTTCATGCCAAGAAAGAGCACCACAGATGCAGCGGTTGCTCTGAGGATCTTAAGAGAGAAGTACAGAAAAGGTCAGACAGAGTTGCATTGTGCCTTTGTGGCTCTGGAGAAAGCATATGTTAGGGTGCTGAGAGAGGAACTGTGGTATTGCATGAAGAAGTCTGGAGTAGCAGAGAAGTATGTTAGAGTGGTGCAGGACATGTATGAAAGATGTAAGACTGTGAGGTGTGCTGTTGGCATGAAAGAAGAGTTCAAGGTGGAGGTGGGGCTGCGTCAAGGGTCAGCTCTGAGCCTCTTCTTGTTTGCTATGGTGGTGGGCAGGCTGACAGACAAGGTTAGACAAGAATCTCCATGGCCTATGATGTTTGCAGATGATATTGTGATCTGTAGCGAGAGCAGAGAACAAGTGGAGAAAAATCTAGAGAGGTGGCGGTGTGCCCTGGAAAGGAAAGGAATGAAGGTTAGCCCCAGTAAGACAGAATACATGTGTGTGAACGTCAAGGACCCAAGAGGAACGGTGAGGTTAAAGGGAGCAGAGATAAAGAAGGTGGAGGATTTTAAGTACTTAGGCTCAAGAATCTAGAGCAATGGAGAGTGTGGAAAAGAGGTGAAGAAGCATGTGCAGGCAGGTTGGAATGGCTGAAAAAAAGTGTCTGGTGTGATAGGAGGGTATCGGCATGAAAGGAAAAGTGTACAAGACGGTGTTGAGGCCAGCGATGTTCTGTGGTTTAGAAACAGTGGCACTGAGGAAAAGACAGGAGGCAGAGCTGGAGGTAGCAGAGATGAAAATGTTGAGGTTCTCTCTGGGAGTAACAAGGATGGAACAAGGATATAAAATGTTTTGACTTGATTTAAAGTATTGAATTTTCTTTTTTTTTCTGGAAAATTTTAATATGCGGCACAAAGACATGTCAGTTCAAGTATCGGAATTCTCCATTAGACTAAAAACAAAAACCACGCCTATTAGAGAGATGGCAGAAACATTAGGTGCAGCAAAATGAACAGTAAAAGGGGGAATATTACAGTGATATCAGCAAACCAAAAGTCTTAAAAGACTAATGAAGTGGATTAAAGCGGATGATCATTGCATTATTTATTCAGTGAAGAAAAACCTATTCACAACATCCAGTCAAGTCAAAAGCATAAGGTCAAGAGAAATCCACAAGAAATCAAACTGACAGTCATTTAAAAACTTTGAGAGAACTTTCTTTGTCTGTACTGGAATGGGGTTTAACCCTGTGGTTTTACCCTGTGGTTATATTTGATGATGGTACTCGGCACTTGAGAAATGATGTTGTGATTTCATTTCTTCACGCATCATTGCACATGTGTAAGTCACTTTGCACAAGTGGACCAAATGCAATTTGACTGAAACACGGCTGTGTATCTACACAAGTTGAGGGGTAATTTGGAAAACTTATTTCAAGGATAAAAAATGTGCACTACTGTTCATCTAGTGCAGGTCATAATGTCACGTCCATCACATGAACAACGTCTCCTTGCAAAGGGTATGGTGGGGGCTGGGTTGACCGACAGCGAGGTAAACCTGATTGACAGCCACAACATGACCGGGTCAGTTGACGACAGGCCACATCCAGGGCAAGAGAGGTTGACAACTCACAAACGGGATCAACACATCTATTTGCAGCACTTGTGGACCAGTTTCACTGTGCTGTACCACCACTAACCACCACCTGTATCAATGCAAATGGAGGCCATACCCAATGCTGACTGTCGTGACTTTCATTTTGACAGGTGCCATATTATTTTGTTGTTTATGATGTGCATAATTTTATTCCTGACACTTTTTTTTTTTGCTGTTTTTGAAGCCAACCAGCCAAACAAATGATCCACATTACAAAAATCTAGTTTGGGGTTTCAGAATAAAAATTGTCATTTTGCCTCAAAGTTTTTCACGAGTGTCACTATAAATACAATGAGTTTACCTCAAGGTGGAAGTCATTAATTCTTAAAGACAGAACGGTCATATTAAACTTTTATAGAAATCATGTCTAGTTCTGGGACATGAGTGTTTGGACAGATGAAATTGTACCAGCATGATGGGAAGAGAAGAGAATGGAGAGGCTCGTGATCCAAAGCTAAAAGCATCATCTGTCGAACATGATGGACATGTGTCGAACTCCAATAACTGTTGTTTTCTGATGATGTTCATGCTCATCAGATACAGAGGATGTTTTTAAAGTGTATAGATCACTACTTTCTGTTGAGATTCAGTCAGGTACTGCTGATAAGAAAGCACTTCATAGTGCACGTAGATAATGATCCAAAGTATCTGATGAAAACAACTCGAGCAATTCTTACAGCAGGAAGACCCACAGACACGCAGCTTCTTAAGGCAGATAGAGTGAAGGTCTACCAAACCATCTCAAGGGATCTCTATACTCTAAGGCTGCTTCGCAACAGTGTCTACTGTAAAAAGCACATGTACTATTCAACACAATCCTCTTATGCCTGGTGGAGGTACCTTGCACTCTGAGTGATTCTCTAATTTTTGTATTAATTTTTTGTTGTCGTTGTTGGTTCCCATAGAAAACATGCACTTTCTCATAAACTTCACAGGGTGCTTGCCATGCTTAATCTGCCGTTGCTGTGTTCCAACAACAACAAAAACTGTGTTCCTAGCAGTAATATAATTGAGTGTTAATGTGAGTTTTACGTGTGTGTGTGTGTGTGTGTGTGTGTGTAGGTAATAATGTGATGCGTTCTATACATGGGGTAGGAGAACTGATGACTCAGGTGGTCCTGAGAGGAAGTGGCTTTCTTCCCACGGCAAGCCGTAATTCTCCAGACCGAAACTCTGTGAAAACCCAAACAGAGCCTCAGAAACAGGACATACTGGTAATGGACACCAAGCTAAAGATCATTGAGATACTGCAGGTACTTTATACACAACTTGGGCTGAAATTAATTATTACACAGTTGAAGAAATCATTAGGCTTTTATATTAAACTTTATATGCTGTAGGTGTATCTGTGTGATCATAACCAATCTTTTCCTCCTATCACTTCTGTGTGTGTATGTGTGTGTGTAGTTTATTCTGAATGTGAGGTTGGATTATCGTATCTCGTGCCTTCTCAGTATTTTTAAGAGAGAATTTGATGAAAGTAACGCACAGTCAGAGCCATTGATTAACCCTGAATCACAGACCAGCGTTCAGGGTGAGTGTGTGTGTGTGTTGGTCCACATTAGGTCATCTTACATGATATAACTGCCAGTTGTTCTTTAAAATAAAAGAAACTGAAATGTTTTCCTTTATAATGCTGTGGTTCAGGTTAGAATTGGAATTAGATTTCGGGGCTTAAGACTTTGGTGGATTGTGTGTGGTGTGTGTAACAGTAATAATGAGCCGTTCACTGTTCAGGTGCTCTGGACTTTGAACACATTGAAGAACAGGCAGAGGGGATATTTGGAGGAAGGTGAGTTTTTCAGAATGTTATACACGCATGACATCACAAAACTGCATTTCCTTGCTCTGTATCTTGTCTATAAAATCACAAAGATCCTGTTTGTCTGCCGTCATCTATCTATCTGTCCATCCATCCATCTATGTATATCTATCTGTAGGTTAACTTTTACACCAAACTTAATTTTTATTCAGATCACAGAACATTGATCAGATTCATTTAAACTCCAGGCACTTATATGTGTGTCTTAATGAGAAAGTTTTAACTTTTTTCTGCCACACCTCAAAAATGGTCTGTTGGTGTAGAGGTGGAATCTGATGGTGGTCCTGGAGACGGGGAAACCAGAAGTTATTTTGTGTCAAGTGTCTTTTACCAGTGAACTTGGGAATAAAATAAACTCTCTTCTTTTACAGGCAAGTTTGTAACAGTTCTTGAATGTGTGTGTGTGTGTGCGCGTGTACATACATACACACACATACAGTCACTATCCGAGCTACGACCTAGATAAGTTCCAACCAACCAATTGTAAGTCAGATTGGTCTTAAGTCAGATCCCATTCACCCAGCATTCACTATGAATTCATTTGAAGCGTATTCTTCACCTGCAGTTTCTTTCAACGTGCGAAATAAACTTGAAGCCTTCCTTTGCACTGCTCGCAACATCACGTTCACATTTCTTTGCCTATTATCTTCCAACTACGTGTATAGCAACTTTTCCATCTCTGCAATCGGTCCTTCATGCTGTTTTGTGATGATAGTTGACTTAATTGGGGCTGCTACTTTCACTGCTGCCTTAATGCTGTCCTTGTTCTTCAAAATTGTAGACACCGTGGAGTGTGAGAGATGGAGATTTCCCATTCATCTTTGTCTCCAAGACAGTGCCTTCCTTATTTTCTTGGTAGAATTGCCATCTGATGAATTGGACTTCCTCTTCGTGGCCATGGTAACAGTGTACAGAATGTAAAATTGTACTGTAAAAGAGATGTTACTGCGACGGAATCCAGTCACTGAGTGTAGTGGTAGAATGCTGTGAGTATGAGATGCTGGGATGCTGTGCTGCCAGAACTATCTTGCGCGCTGTGTTCCGACACACTCTGATCAACACAAATATAGAAAATTTAAACAGGAAACATACTTCACTTGCATCGCCACTTTGAAGAAAATAATTTATTGATGAGATTTGCTGGTATGATTTTCTCTGAATAAATTTATTTTAATGAAAGGCCTTTACTTTTCTCATTTCTTTAACTGTGAAATGAGACCTCATCAATGGCTTGTGCAATTTTTCCATAAACCTTTGAACTAATCTTTACAAAGGGTATCAAGGGGACTTCTGGTGGCATGGCAACAAGCAAAGCTGCATAAACTGGATAGATCGATAAAGAGTTTATTAATCTCAGGGGGAAACAAAGCAGTAAAACAGCACAAATTTATTCTATAAAAAAAACGCAAAGTTAAAGCATCTCTTCTTCTTTTCCTTTCGGCTTTTCCCTTCAGGGATCGCCACAGCAAACCATCCGTCTCACCCTATCCTCTATCTTCTACTCTTACTCCAACTACCTTCATATCCTCCTTCACCACATCCATAAATCTTCTCTTTGGTCTTCCTTTAGACCTTCTGCCTGGTAGTTCCAACCTCAGCATCCTAATACCAATATACTCACTATCCCTCCTCTGTTCACGTCCAAACCATCTCAATCTAGCCTCTCTGACTTTGTCTCCAAAACCTCTAACATGTGCTGTCCCTCTGATGTACTCATTCCTGATCCTATCCATCCTCGTTACTCCCAGAGAGAACCTCAACATTTTCATCTCTGCTACCTCGAGCTCAGCCTCCTATCTTTTCCCCAGGGCCACTGTTTCTAAACCATACAACATGGCTGGCCTCATCACCATCTTGTACACTTTTCCTTTCATTCTTGCCGATACCTTCCCATCGCCCATCACACCAGACACTTTTCTCCAACTATTCCAACCTGCCTACACACGCTTCTTCACCTCTTTTTCACACTCTCCATTGCTCTGGATTGTTGAGCCTAAGTACTTAAAATCCTCCACTTTCTTTATCTCTGCTCCCTGTAACCTCACCGTTCCTCTGGGTCCTTGTCGTTCACACACATCTATTCTGTTTTACTGAGGCTAACCTTCATTTCTCTCCTTTCTGGGGCATACCTCCACCTCTCTAGATTTCCCTGCACTACTTCTCTGCTCTCACTACAGATCACGATGCAAACATCATAGTCCATGGAGATTCTTGTCTAACCTCGTCTGTCAGCCTGTCCATCACCATAGCAAACAAGAAGGGGCTGAGAGCTGACCCTTGATGCAGTCCCACCTCCACCTTGAACTCTTGTGTCACACCGACAGCACACCTCATCACTGTCTTACATCTCTCATACATGTCCTGCACCACTCTAACATACTTCTCTGCCACTCCAGACTTCCTCATGTAATACCACAGTTCCTCTCTCGGCACCCTGTCATATGCTTTCTCCAGATCCACAAAGGCACAGTGCAGCTCCCTCTGTACTTCTCTGTTAACATCCTCAAGGCAACACACTGCATCTGTGGTGCTCTTCCTTGGCATAAAACTAAACTGTTGTTCACAAATGCTGACCTCTGCCCTTAGTCTAGCTTCCACTATTTTTTCCCATGGCTTCATTGTATGGCTCAGCAACTTTATCCCTCTGTAGTTGCCACAACTCTGCACATCTCCCTCGTTGTTAAAAATGGGCACAAGCACACTTCTCTTCCAATCCTCCGGCATCCTCTCACCTTCTAAGACCTTGTTGAATGTTCTTGTCAGAAAATCTACTGCGACCTCTGCTAGACACTTCCATACCTTCACCGGTATATCATCAGGACCAACTGCCTTTCCACTCTTCATCCTCTTCAATGCCCTCCTCACTTCACCCTTTCTAATCTTTGCTACTGCCTGGTCCTCAACGGTCACCTCTTCTACGCTTTTTTTTTTTTTTTTCTCTCTCTCATTTTGCTCATTCATCAGCTCCTTCAAAGTACTCTTTCCATCTTCCCAGCACACTTCTATCATCAGTCAACACGTTTCCCACTATGTTCATAATCACTCTAACTTGCTGCACGTCCTTCCCATCTCTATTTCTCTGCTGTGCCAACCTGTATAAATCATTTTCTCCCTCCTTACTGTCCAACCTAGCATACAAGTCATCATACGCCCTCTGTTTGGCCTTTGACACCGCTACTTTCGCCTTACGCTGAGTCTCCCTGTACTGCTGTTTACTCTCTTCGGTCCTCTCTATGTCTCACTTCTTCTTAGCTAACCTCTTCTTTTGTACACACTCATGCACTTCCTCATTCCACTACCAAGTCTCCTTATCTACTGTCCTTCCAGCGGACACGCCAAGTACTCTCCTACCGGTCTCCCTGATCACATTAGCTGTAGTTGTCCAGTCATCTGGAAGCACTTCCTGACCACCAAAAACCTGTTTCAACTCCTCCTTGAAGACAACACGACACTCTTCCTTTTTCAGCTTCCACCACTTTGTCTTCTGTTCTGCCTTTTCCTTCTTCACCTTCCTCACAATCAGCATCATCCTGCACACCACCATCCTATGCTGTTTGACAACACTCTTACCCGCTACTATTTGCAGTCACTGACTTCCTTCAAATTACATCGCCTACACAAGATGTAGTCCACCCGTGTGCTCCTGCCTCCACTTTTATAAGTCACCCTATGCTCCTCTCGCTTCTCGAAGAAAGTATTCACCACAGCCATTTCCATCCTTTTTGCAAAATCTACCAACATCTGTCCTTCTGCGTTCCTGTCCTGGATACCAAACCTGCCCATCACTTCCTCGTCCCCTCTGTTTTCTGCACCAACATGTCCATTGACGTCTGCCCCAATGATTTCACCTCTGGGGGTACTCTGCATCACTTCATCTAACTCGCTCCAGAATCTCTCCTTCTCTTCGAGCTCACATCCTGTCTGTGGGGCATAAGCACTAACAACATTGAACATCACGCCTTCAATTTCTAACTTGAGACTCATCATTCTGTCTGACACTCTTTTCATTTCTCGAACATTCCTGACAATCTCCTCCTTCAAGATGACTCTGACTCCATTTCTCTTCCCATCCACACCATGAAAAAACAGCTTAAACCCTGCTCCTATGCTTCTAGCCTTGCTACCTTTCCACCTGGTCTACTGAACACACAGTATGTCCACCTTCCTGCTCTGCATCATGTCAGCCAGCTCTCTACCATTTCCTGCCATAGTTCCAACATTCAAAGTCCCTAGTTTCAGTCCTAGACTCATGCCTTTCCTCTTGTCTCTCTGGCAACGGACCCGCCTCCCGCCTCTCCTTCTTCGACCAACAGTAGTCCAATTTCCATCAGCACCCTGTTGGTGAACAGCACTGATGGCGGTCGTTGTTAACCCGGGCCTCGACAGATCCGGTATGTCATTCTTTCTTGTGATTCGCATATTTTATTTGGCATTTGTTTTACGCCGGATGCCCTTCCTGACGCAACCCTCTGCATTTATCCGGGCTTGGGACCGGCATTTCATTTATTTATTAATGACCACACAACCAAGTTGGTGGAATTTGCTGTCGGTACAGCACTCGGCTATGACAAAAGTTACAAAGGACATTAACAACACACATCATACAACAAAGACAGCACACATGAAAACAAATGATTACAAACATATTCATAACAACTACAGTAATAACAGACAACAAAAAGACAGACAAGGCTGTAATGTACATTCAGTGCAAAGAGTTCAGAGTCCTTATGACTGTAGGGAAAAAACTGTTCTTGAAACGGGATGTTTTGGTGGGTAGAGATCGATATCGCCTCCTAGAGGGCAGCGGTTGAAACAAATGATGGACAGGGTGAGAGGGATCAGAGGTGATATTTTTGTGCTCTTAAGATTGAGCGTTTATGATAAATTGATTGGACTGATGGAGGGGGGGTGCCAATGATCCTGGATGATTTATTGACAATGCGCTGTAGTTTTTTCTGTGAGTTGCTGTCTAGGCTGCCATACCAAACTGTTATAGATGAAGTGAGAGTGCTCTCAATGATGGCGGAGTAGAAACGGAGGAGGAGATTTGTTTTCACTCTGAATTTCTTGAGCTGTCTCAGGAAAAACAGTCTTTGGTGAACTTTTTTGTGAATGTAGTCTGTGTTAGTGTTCCATTTTAGTGTATTGTTAATGTGAGTGCCAAGAAATTTGAAAGAGTCAGTTATGGCTATGGGTTCATTAGAGATGTGAATGGGAGTTTTGAGTGAGGCTGTGTGCCTGAAGTCAATTATCAGTTCTTGTGTTTTGGACGGGTTGAGCTGGAGATTGTTTTCTTGGCACCAGGAGACAGCTTGGGCTACTTGTTGGCGGTACTGGTGTTCATTATCCATAGTTATGAGTCCAATGATAGTAGTGTCGTCTGCATACTTAAAAATGGAAACTGAACTGTGATGGGATGTCATATGGTTTGTGTACAGAGAAAAAAACCATGGTGAGAGGACGCAACCCTGGGGGACACCTGTGCTGAGGGTCAGAGGTCGAGATGAGAGGTTAACCATCTTAACCCTTTGTTGCCTTTACCATAGGAAGCTCCATAACCAATGGCGTAGACAGGGATCAATGTTCATGTCCGTCAGTTTATTGAAGAGGTTGACCAGGTTTACTGTGTTAAAAGCAGAACTGAAGTCAATGAAAAGGATACGGGCATAGCTGTTAGGAGACTCAAGGTACTGTAACATGTGGTAGAGGGCCAGGGTGACGGCATCCTCAACAGACCTGTTGTCACGGTAAGCAAATTGATGCGGGTCGAGCAGGGGGGTAGTGGATGCCTTCAGATGATTGAGGATGATGCGTTCAAACGACTTCATGACCACGGATGTTAGGGCGATTGGTCTGTAGTCGTTGAGACATGAGATCTTTGATGATTTTGGGACAGGGATTATGGATGAAACCTTGAAACATAGTGGAACTGTACAGTGGCGGAGGGACGTATTAAAGATGGAGGTGAATATTGGGGCCAGTTGAGCTGCGCAGTACTTAAGAACAGCAGGGGTGATCCCGTCTGGGCCAGCTGCTTTCCTCTTGTTATTTTTCTTAAAGATGTTCCTGACCTCTTCCTCCTGGATGTGAAATGAGGGGTGTGGGAGGGGGTGAGGGAGGGGATAGGGGGGGACTGGGGACTGTTCAAACCTCCCATAGAACTCATTGAGTGTGTTTGGAAGGTCCAGATCAATGTCAGATGAAATGGAGGGTTCATTGTATTCCAATTGTGGTGAACAAGTAGTGTTTAATACAGTCGTGTTGCTACTCCAGCGTTGGTTAATCAAAAAACAAATTCCACCACCTTTAGTTTTTGTAGATAGCTTGACTGACCTGTCGGCACAGTAGAGTGAGAAGCCGGGCGGGGTTACCGCCTGGTCTGGCACGGTGTGGTCGAGCCAGGTCTCGGTCAGGCAGATGGCAGAACAGTCTTTGTAATCCTTCTTATTTTGAAGAAGAAGGAAGAGTTCGTCAATTTTATTTCTGATAGATCTCACGTTTGTCAGCAGCAGAGCCGGTAAAGGTGGCCGGTACGGCCGCTTCCCGAACCTGGAAAGGACGCCGGCTCGTCGCTTCCTCCTGTCTCGCTTGCGTCTCCAGGAGGTCGGATATCCAGATGAGTTGTTCATTTCTAGAATTTCCGCAGGTAGCGATGAGATTATGGATGAAACAGTCGCTGCTGAGTTTGCTCTGAGGGATAGTAACTCCCAACGAGTGTATGTGAGAAGACATTCCGACTTTTTAACATAAAACATTGACAAAAGTGCAAGACATAGAAGCAGAGCTTGTGCCGGGGCGAGCATCACGGCCGCCATCTTGTTGATCATCTTGTCATTGAAAAATAATCTCAAATATATCAAATAATATCAAAATTAATTTCAAATAGATAAATTTTAATCAAATTCACTCATCAAATACAGTATCAAATACAGTCTAACATGGAACATGCTCTGTGATGCGATCTTTCTGCTTGGAAATGGTTCCGATGGTCGACGGAGCCATTTGGAAGAAACGTGCAACATTCACAATTTTCACCAGCATCAATTTTCTTGCTAATAGCCATCTTCGTTTCTAACGAGATTGCTTGCTGCTTTTTCTGATTACCACCATCACTCGTACATGGAAGACCTTTCCGGCGATGTCAGATTTCTAGATGAAACTCGCCAAAGGTTCCGACATGTTCTGAGTCTGTTTGCCAATTTTCACCTCAAATTTCACAATCTTTTCTAGCCACTAGTTTGTCAGGAATGTTCTAGAAGTGAAAAGAGTGTCAGACAGACAGGATGTGAGCGAGAAGAGAAGGAGAGATTCTGGAGTGAGTTAGATGAAGTGATGCAGAGTACCCCCAGAGGTGAAAGAGTGGTCATTGGGGCAGACTTCAATGGACATGTTGGTGCAGGAAACAGAGGGGACGAGGAAGTGATTGGTAGGTTTGGTATCCAGAACAGGAACGTAGAAGGGCAGGTGTTGGTAGATTTTGCAAAAAGGATGGAAATGGCTGTGGTGAATACTTTCTTCCAGAAGA
>CM045741.1:252500-277500 GCA_024760905.1 Plotosus lineatus
TCCTGTGTAAGAGCTTGTCTAATATTTCTTATGCATTGAAGACTGTGCATCGCCTTTTTGTACTTTGAAGTTACGTGCTCTGCGAAAGTGAGATTGCCATCCAGGATCATTCCAAGATACCGAATCTTGTGTGTTCTCTGAACAGTTTCACTGTTGATGTTAATATCCGTCTCCTTGCACTTCCTAAGTCTTTGCCGCGAGCCGAAGAATATGAACTCGGGTTTTAGCCAAATTCATTTTGAGACGGTTTTGGTCTATCCAGTTTTTCATCTGCACTGCAAGTTGTTGCTGTTGATATTTGGCTTGTATTTCAGACTGAACATTTGTTGTCCCAAAGGAGTTCATAAAGGCATGATCGTCCGCATAACCATAGATGTTCATGGGTTTTTGCACATCTTCCATTGTGTTGTCATAAATGGAGTACAATGCTGGTCCTAGACATGAACCCTGTGGTACCAGAAAACTCCAATGGTCTGTCTGTAGAGTACACCTCACAAATATTGATCTTACATGCTCTCAGGCGCAGGAACGTGTCAAATCAGTTTAAAGATGAATCTCCAACTCTGGTCTGCCGTGTCAAACGCAGCACTCAATTCTATGGCAACAAGCGATGACACTTGCTGATGCTCCATGTTCCACAGTATATCAATAACCAATCTCACAAGAGCGGTTTCACAACTATAGTTCTCACGGTTGGCGGACTGATAGTCAGGCAAACGATTGTTCGTATTGCAATGGTGCATGAACTGTTGAAGCGCAGCCTTCTACAACTTTTGAAAGGAAACCTAGGTTACTCACTGGTGGATAATTGGACGAAACCAGATCAAGCCCTGGCTTTTAAAGAAATGGTCTAACTATTGCTGATTTCCATTGTTCTGCAAAGACACCGTTCTCCAAAGATAAATTGACACTTTTTATAATATAGGTAGGATGGATTCACGAACTTCTTTTAGCAGATGAGTTGGCATACAATCCCAATTCACAAGATTTTGTTTTCAAGGAGGTTACTATTTTTCCTATTTCTGTCTCTGAGAGTGGTCTGAATTTTCAAATTATGTCACCTCTATGCCTGTTGGTATGTATTTATAAGTTTCAAATCTTCTATGATCTTCAAAATTTTGTTCATAAACAGATCAGCAAGGTCCTCCACCAGCTCTAGATATGATTTAGCGTACGGAAGTGGGTTAGTTGATTACATCCCTTTATGCATTTAAAAATATGATACAGCTGTTTTGTATCACCTCTTGCCTCGACAATCCTGTCAGAGATCACAGTGTTCTTAGCTTGCTTCAATAGCCAGTTGTATTTGTTCCTCTCTTTCCTTAGCACTGTAGCATGGTGATGATCTCCATATTGACGAAATATCCTTCCACATCACCGCACTCGATGTTTCTGCTGTGCCAGTTCTCGTGTGAGCCAGGACTCCTTGTGTCTGATTGTCACTGTCCTTGATTTTATAGGAGTAAATTTATCCAACGTTTCAATTACCTAAGTTTCAAAACAGTTTATTAATTCACAAACAGAATTTTCTTTCAAGGGAATGTTCATTTCTGTCCTGAACTCATCCAGAGGAATGTCTGCTATCTTTCGGTACGAGATTTTCTTCCGATATACACACACAGACAGACACACACACACACACACACACACACACACACACACACACACACATATCCTTCCTGGGAGCATTCAGTGTTAATCTGATAAGTCAGTGATCAGATACAAACGCGTCATCAGTACAAAATATTATTTTGATGTCACCACCTACTTCTGTGTATATATGATCAAGTACATAATCATGATTATGTGTTGTGAATTGTACATGTTGTTCCAGACCAGGGGTCGGGAAACTTTTTGACTAAGAGAGCCAAAAAAGACATATTTTAAAATCTAATCCTCTGGGAGCCAAATATATATATATATATATATATATATATATATATATATATATATATATATATATATATATATACAGTAAAACCTCCGCTGACGAACGCTTAAGCTCACGAACTTTTCGCCTCAAGAACATTAAATTTGCGAGAATATAGTCTCTGCTGACGAACTAGTTTTCGGCGGACGAATCAAACCACGCGGTCGAACAGCGCCACGGTGGCGGCCACGAGAAGCTGAAGCATGCTCACGGCGTCACAGTTCGTCACCCCCTTTCTTTGAGTGCGGACGTGGTTTGTGTTTGATAGACATTTTGGACCATATTGAGTGTACTTTTGCTATTATGGGACCGAAAAAGACCCCACCACAGGCGGAGATCACTGAAAAACACGAACGAGGTGTGCGTTTGTGTGACTCAGCGTCCCAGTACCAGTACGTTAAGTCTACCATTGCTCCCATCCTTAAGAACAAGGAAGCTATTAAGGGTGCGTGTGTGGCTAAGGGTGTTTCCAAACAGTAGGCGTTTCCAAACACTCCTTCCAAACAGTAAGTTCCCCCCCCCCTCCCTCCCTCCTCCCACTCCATTCCATCAAGCCATCAACTACCATCACAAAGGTAAATAAAACGACTTTATTATACAGTACAGTTTATTTATTTAATTACAATACAATAGCACATTTATTATACATAAAATAAGGTATATTTTTGTGTAGTTTTAAGGATTATTTAGTAGAAAATTATGTTTTATGGGGACCTGGGAACGGATTATTCTCATTTTAATGGTTTCTTATGGGAAATAAATGTTCGGAAGACGAACTTTTCGCCTCACACACACTTTCTGGGAACCAATTATGTTCGTGAGCAGAGGTATCACTGTATGTGTATATACACTGTGTATATATATATATATACACTATATATATATGTATATATGTATATATATATACACTAGTCCTTCTCAAAAAATTAGCATATTGTGATAAAGTTCATTATTTTCTGTAATGTACTGATAAAAATCAAACTTTCATATATTTTAGATTCATTGCACACCAACGGAAATATTTCAGGTCTGTTATTGTTTTAATACTGATGATTTTGGCATACAGCTCATGAAAACCCAAAATTCCTATCTCAAAAAATTAGCATATCATGAAAAAGTACTCTAAACGAGCTATTAACCGAATCATCTGAATCAAACAATTAACTCGAAAAACCTGCAAAAGATTCCTGAGGCTTTTAAAAACTCCCAGCCTGGTTCATTACTCAAAACCGCAATCATGGGTAAGACTGCCGACCTGACTGCTGTCCAGAAGGCCATCATTGACACCCTCAAGCAAGAGAGTAAGACACAGAAAGAAATCTCTGAGCGAATAGGCTGTTCCCAGGGTGCTCTATCAAGGCACCTCAGTGGGACGCCTGTGGGAAGGAAAAAGTGTGGCAGAAAAAGCTGCACAACCAGAAGAGGTGACCGAACCCTGAGGAAGATTGTGGAGAAGGGCCGATTCCAGACCTTGGGGGGGGACCTGTAGGAAGCTGTGGATTGGGCTACAGGTGCCGCATTCCCCAAGTCAAGCCACTTTTGAACCAGAAACAGCGGCAGAAGCGCCTGACCTGGGCTACAGAGAAGCAGCACTGGACTGTTGCTCAGTGGTCCAAAGTACTTTTTTCGGATGAAAGCAAATTTTGCATGTCATTTGGAAATCAGGGTGCCAGAGTCTGGAGGAAGACTGGGGAGAAGGAAATGCCAAAATGCCTGAAGTCCAGTGTCAAGTACCCACAGTCAGTGATGGTCTGGAGTGCCATGTTAGCTGCTGGTGTTGGTCCACTGTGTTTTATCAAGGGCAGGGTCAATGCAGCTAGCTATCAGGAGATTTTGGAGCACTTCATGCTTCCATCTGCTGAAAAGCTTTATGGCGATGAAGATTTTCATTTTTCAGCACGACCTGGCACCTGCTGACAGTGCCAAAACCACTGGTAAATGGTTTACTGACCATGGTATGACTGTGCTCAATTGGCCTGCCGACTCTCCTGACCTGAACCCCATAGAGAATCTGTGGGATATTGTGAAGAGAAAGTTGAGAGACACCAGACCCAACACTGTGGATGAGCTTAAGGCCGCTATCGAAACATCCTGGGCCTCCGTAACACCTCAGCAGTGCTGCAGGCTGATTGCCTCCATGCCACGCCGCATTGAAGCAGTCATTTCTGCAAAAGGATTCCCGACCAAGTATTGAGTGCATAACTGAACATAATTATTTGAAGGTTGATTTTTTTTTTTTTTTTTTTTTAATTGGTCGGATAAAATTTGCTAATTTTTTGAAAATGGATTTTTGTTTTTTCTTTACTTTTTTTGCCAAAATTATCAATATTAAAACAATAAAAGGCTTGAACTACTTCAGTTGTGTGTAATGAATCTAAAATATATGAAAGCCTAATGTTTATCAGTACATTACAGAAAATAATGAACTTTATCACAATATGCTAATTTTTTGAGAAGGACTAGTATATATACTGAATACAACTAAATTGAAAAAGACCAACAATTTGAGAGTATAATAAGACTGTATTTATTTTAAATGACATTGTCTTAACAAAGTTATTTATTAATAAGAAAAGTACTTCTTACTATTAATGCGAATTCTGGTGCTGCATGGATTTGCTGATGGCTTTGTAGTCTGGTTGGTACGTGGTGAGGTTCAGGTTCATGCAGGCGTTTAGGCTTCCATATGTTAAACGTGGCTGCAGGTTGGTCTCTTGATGTTTTTCAGGCGAGAAGGACTGCTCGCATGCATATGTAGAGCCAGACATGGTCAATATAGCAAGACTCACATGCTGCAGTGTTTGGTATGTGACAGGAAGCGTGTCCCAAGTTTTGGCAATCAACTGGTCTGCTTGTTGAAGTTTTTCCATGTCTGTCCATTTGTGTTTGCTTGCCAGCTGTGCTCGGCTTCGTGCAAATGAGCTGATCAAAAACAAGGGACATTTACCTCTTTACTCAAAAACAACACGCGCAGTCTGTGGCTGTTGTAAAATCAGAGTTTCAAGGTATCGGACCCGCCGGCATACTGGCGTGCCGAAAGGATTGGCTCTCCGCTGCGTGCCACAATGACATGTGGCATTGAAAATAGATGTATAAATTTCAATGGATTTATTCATCTGTTTTTGTTTTATTTGATGGCTTGTTTTATATCTTTATTTAAATGACAGTGAAATTATGGATTCGTTATTCTGTTAAGAAAGGCCACTTGATTTATCTGAGAGCCAGATAGTCATCAAAAGAGCCATATCTGGCTCGCGAGCCATAGGCTCCCGACCCCTGTTCCAGACCCATAGAAGTCATTATGTCAATGAAGACATTAACATCAGTACTTGTCTCATCATCGATGTGGATGTTAAAGTCACCCATTATAATGGCATTTTTCGTGGTTGGGAGTGTGTCAGCCAAGAACTCTGTGAATTTGTCTATGAACTGACTCGTTGTGACTGGATTTTCTGAGTATGGAGACCTGTAACTACCGATGCTATGGAAGCATATGTACAGACGCTCCCCGACTTATGTATTTGTTTGGTTCCGGACGGCCGAACGTAAGTTGGAAACGAACATAAGTTGTTCCAGTGACGTATGATGTTCATACTGTACTAAACATCCATAAATACCATTACCGTATCTCATAAAACACCCCTAAATCAATTATTATAAACATAACATTGTAAAATATCAAATAATATCAACATTAATTTCAAATAAATTAAATTCAAACAAAATAATTTCAAATAGATAAATTTTAATCAAATTCACTCATCAAATATCAAATACAGCATGAAATATAACCTTTAACATTCTCTATGATGCGCTCTTTCTGCTTGTAAATGGTTCTGATGGTCGACGGATGGTCACTTTACATGAAGCTGAGCCGAGTCACATTACATGAAGCTGAGCCGAGTCACTTTACATGAAGCTTCCAAAAGAAATTAATGAACAGGTCAGCCCTGTCACCAGTGTGATTGAAGATGTGGTGATTTGGAGGAGATTGAGAGGATTGCAGCAGGGAAAGATAAATGGGGAATTAGAGTAAAGAACACTTTCCTTCAGTCATTAAACAATCAATAGTTACTTCAGGAGAAGGTAACAGACTTAGAGGGGCGCTGACTCTGCAACTGGATTCGCATGGCGGCAGCCGTGGCCTTATGACTAGAGAATTAGCTTCATGGCCAAAAGGTCACTGGTTTGATTCCTGAACCAGTAGGAATACTGTGTTGCAGTGGGGGAGTGAACTGCACTTTTCCTACCACCACATTCATGGATGAAGTGCCCTTGAGCAAAGCACCTAACCCCAACTCTCCAGGCACCAGAGTGTGAGTGAAAGCCCACTGTTCCAAGTGTGTGTGTGTGTGTGTGTGCGTGGGTGTGGAAGCCCACTGCTTTGAGTGTCTGTGTGGGTGTGGAAGCCCACTGCTCCGAGTGTCTGCGTGTGTGTGGAAGCCCACTGCTTGAAGTGTCTGCGTGTGTGTGGAAGCCCACTGCTTGAAGTGTCTGTGTGTGTGTGGAAGCCCACTGCTCCGTGTGTGTGTGTGTGTGTGTGTGTGTGTGTGGAAACCCACTGTTCCCTGTGTGTGTGTGTGTGTGTGTGTGTGTGTGTGTGTGTGTGTGGCTTGTGAGACGAAGTGCAGCTTATCCGGACTTATATCTTTCAAGTTAGCAAGTGCACTTGCGCAATTCACCTGCAACAAACGCCTCACATTCAGAGAGGAAGGACTTAAGAAGCACGTTTTAATTGAGGTGAGCGTGTGGTTTGTGTTTATAGTGAGTAAATGAGATTACTTAATTCAAGTATGAACTGCATTCAGTCCGAGCAGCTCAGTCACGCCCCTCATTCGGAACGGGCGAAAGCAGACACACACAACATTCAAAACATTAACTTAGGCATTGTACTGGAATAATAATTGAAAAAGACTTTCATATTACAGCTTTACAACAGTTCAGATGATTATTCCTCTTCAGGCACTTCAGAGGAAACTGTTGTTTCTTCAGGAGAAGGTCTTATTTCTTCAGAAGAGACATCCAACATCATTACCTTTTCTATGGCTTAGCTAGAGAAGACGCACAGAGTTTGATTGGCATCATAAAACTTAACTGGTAATTAAAACACACTAAAAGCCTCATTGACAACTTGTGCTTGAATGAGGAAAAAGGGGCGTTACATCAGCTCAACCAGTCTGTGAATGGCAGTCTGTGAATATGCAAACCGTGAGTGCAAAACCGCGAATAGTCAAGGGCTTACTGTACTGAGTATCACCCTAAAAGCTGTCCTGGGGAAGTCTGGATGTTGTTGATACAGTACTAAAGCTAAAGCTAGCACTAAAGCGATCTAATCACAAATACCATATACCACCTCCAGCAACAAATACGATTTAGAGTACCGAAAAGAAAACTCACAGATCGGCTTATAGGCATAACCGCCTAAATGAAGCTGAAGAGGATGCATGCAAGCTAAACTAAAACGCAAGCAGTGCTGTGAACACCTTTAACAATGAGTTCATGAGCCACTTCCGTAAGGTTTTGAAAAGAAGGCAGAAACAAGCCACATTAGAAATGTTCAAGAAAAGAAAGTCATCCATGCAAAGCGGTAGCAAGAGGAAAAAAAACACCTTTGGCTGATTTACCTGAAGCTGTTATTGGAAGGGAAACCTCTGCCTTCTCTCCCTCTCGGTCATGAAAGGGAAAGTTCCTCTTCTCTCCTTCTCCAACATTTACGTATGCCAACTGCTCACCACCACATCTTACGCTTTAACTTTATTGTGGTTTTCATTTTGGTGTGTTATGGTCTCAGAAGAGTTGTGCGTTGAAATGCGTGTTGGAGAGGTGCGTGGCTCAAACACACTCATCTATGAAAACGTGTTGTGCTTTATTGTTCACAGGTTTCTCATGCTCTAGTGCTCTAGTGCCCGTGCACTAGTGCCTTCCCTGTGAACAATAAAGCACAGCCGTTTTCATAGATGAAACGGGGAAATCGTAGTCACTGAGAGATTCGGAGAAACACGGAAATCAAGTTAAAGCTTGAACCGCTTGAGCATAGAGCTGAGAGATCAAGAGAGATAGTCTTCTAGCACCTGGAAGAGCGCTGTTAGTCTGTATAGCCTATGATTAAATGTGTGTGTGCTTAGAACTTCATCCCGCGTGTTCGAGCCACGCCCCTCTCCAACGTGCATTTCAACGTGCAACTCTTTTCTGAGAGACCATAACACTAAAATAAAAACAACAGAAAAGTCTCTCACAACACATACCATAACATATTGTACTGTATTCAATAATTTTTCACTTAATTTGAGGGCCTATGGTATGAGTTACGGTACCGTTAACTTCTGTTCAAAAGACGACGGAACGAATTAAGACCATTTGCATTATTTGTAATGGGAAAAGCGGATTGGGAATCTGAACAAATCGTAATCCGAGCAGCCATCTGGAGTGGGTTATGTTGAAGTACCGAGGCTCCACTGTACTTAAAAATGCAGTGGACTCCTCCATGCCAAGGTCTGAGGAAAATATGATGATAACTGAATAGGGGGGCAACATGGATCTGGGTGGTGATGGTAGTCTGGAGAAGGAGATTCAGAGCACCGGTACCGAAGCCACCAATGGGTGCAACTCCATTCTCAGTAGTGATGCGTTTCCTGCAATTTGAAGTCAAGGAGAAAATATTCCACATTGTATGGAAAAAAGGTCATTTACATTCAATAGGGGCATGTTTTTTTAAACCATGATTATGCTGAAAATGTGCAGCTGAGGAGCAAGGAGTATGGCCTCATTAAAAGTCTTCAAAGAGAAGAGGATCTGTTTCCATACGCCACTGAGCAAAATTCATGTGCACTTTGACTCCGGCATGGTAATGTACAACAATGGAGGAAGCGGTGGATGATATAAGGAAGCATGAACTCACCATGGGACCATTGTTTACAAGAAAGTCCAAAGACATCACCAGAGACACAGTCAACTAACTTCTTCCATGGAGTACAGTGGAAGCCAGACGCACCAGGGACGCATGCATTTATTAGGCGAGCATACAGGAGAAACCTCGCTGGATCAATAACCTTTCTCTGCCATTACTCTACAAAGAAACATCTGAGGACGTCATATTAAATACACTAAAAAGCAGCCATGACCTCCTTCAAAATATCAGGTGCCACAATCATGTGATGCAGATGTTTTTCTTACTGTCTATTGAAACATATGTTACCTGGATGTGCAGGTGACTTTAATTTTTTCCTTAATCCTAAATTTGATGCAATTAATCAAGGGCGGAGAAGGGCTCCCTTGCAAATGTGTTAACAACATGCTGCGAGAACTGGGATTTTTAGATATCTGGACACAGTTGACTCTTGCCTTACATTCAGCTAGACATAATGTTAATATGTACTCTACAACTTTTTTTTTTTTTTTGAACATTTAGCAAGGTTTGCATAAGGTAAACGTACCCATCCCAATACAACCTGGTGATGCAGCTTACATCAGGCTGTGGTCATTGAACTGCTGGATGTCCAAGTGGTGTCCCAAAAACAAAGTGGGCTTTATAAATGATTGGAGGACTTTTAAGGGTAAACCTAACCTAATAGGGTGGGACGCCATCCATCCCACTCGAGAAGGTGCTCTCATTTCTTGCAGCATAGCACATAGTCAAAGAACAGCACTCGTCAGCCAGTGACTATCCAGAGCCAAAACCTGAGAGCAGACAAACAAGCTAATTCTAGTGTCTGCTAGCTGCACAGAGTCGCTACTCTAGGTCAAGTTCAATGCTATAGAGACTGTGTCTGTTTCCCGAACTAAACAAAAATGCAAAAACTGTGAGGTTTTTAAAATAATCTCATTAATATAAATTTAAACCATACCGAATGTCCAGCCTGCACCTTTGATCTAAAGTTCAGGTTATTAAATGTTAGATCTCTTAAACCTAAAGTGCTTATTGTTAATAAGATAATTATTGATCAGGAAGGATCATACTGATCAGGAATCAGTGTAATGTGTTGAAAAGAAACATGGATTATACCCAGACAACCTTTGTGCTCGTCACGAGTGAATAAATATTTATAAAAAAAGCTTAAGAGGACTGTATTGTACCAACAACCACAGTGCCAGCGGGTCGGTCATCTCATAATGAACTATTGCAAAAGAAATGCAGTCGGAACAACCGCCACAAACATTAGTGTTACCATGTCGACGCCTAGTGGATCTGCAATCAGTACAGGTGTTGACCCGAAGCCAGAGGTGAAGAAAGTGTTTACATTTATATTTACAAATACATTTTAGAAAGTATGTGGTCTTCTTGTTACAATTTATTAAAATTATTGCATATTTTCCAGCAAAATGATTCATTTTATTTAGTTATTCTGTTGAAAATGTAGGTAAGTACTTGGGCTGAACAATCCAGAGCAATGGAGAGTGTGGAAAAGAGGTGAAGAAGCGTGTGCAGGCAGGTTGGAATGGTTGGAGAAAAGTATTTGGTGTGATGTGTGATAGGAAGGTATCGGCGAGAATGAAAGGAAAAGTGGACAAGCCGGTGATGAGGCCAGCGATGTTGTATGGTTTAGAAACAGTGGCCCTGGGGAAAAACCCATGTATATATTGGCAGCAGGATGCTGAGGTTGGAACTACCAGGCAGAAGGCCTCGAGGAAGACCAAAGAGATTTATGGATGTGGTGAAGGAAGACATGAAGGTCGTTGGAGTCAGAAAAGAAGATGCAGAGGACAGGGTGAGATGGAGGCGGATGATTTGCCGTGGCGACCCCTGAAGGGAGCAGCCGAAAGTAAAAGAAGAAGAAGAAGTTGACAAGCGTAAAATACAAAGAAAACTGTTTATGACTCTCAAAGGGGTGAAATACAATAATTTTAATATACTGTAAATTAATATACACAAACACAAAAAGAACACAAACATTCTTAAAATGTCAACTACTACATTTTCAAAAGAATCTTCTTCGTTTCCTTTCGGCTTTTCCCTTTAGGGGTCACCACAGCAAACCATCCACCTCCATCTCACCCTACCCTCTGCATCTTCTACTCTTACTCCAACTACCTTCATGTCCTCCTTCACCACATCCATAAATTCTTCTCTTTAGTCTTCCTCTCGGCCTTCTGCCTGGTAGTTCCAACCTCAGCATCCTACTACCAATATATTCACTATCCCTCCTCTGTACATGTCCAAACCATCTCAATCTAGCCTCTGACTTCTTCAAAACCTCTTACATGTGCTGTCCCTCTGTCCCTGATCCTATCCATCCTCGTTACTCCCAAAGAGAACCTCAACATTTTCATCATCGCTACCTCCAGCTCTGCCTCCTGCCTTTTCTTCAGCGCCACTGTTTCTAAGCCATACAACATCGCTGGCCTCACCACCGTCTTGTACACTTTTCCCTTCATTCTTGCTGACACTCTCTTATCGCACATCACACCGGACACTTTTCTTCAACCATTCCAGGCTGCCTGCACACGCTTCTTCACCTCTTTTCCACACTCTCCATTGCTCTGGATTGTTGAGCCTAAGTACTTAAAATCCTCCACCTTCGTTATCTCTGCTCCCTGTAACATCACCGTTCCTCCTAGGTCCTTCTCATTCACACACATGCATTCTGATTTTCTGAGGCTAACCTTCATTCCTCTCCTTTCCAGGGCATACCTCCACCTCTCTAGATTTTCCTGCACTTGTTCTCTGCTCTCACTACAGATCACAATGTCATCTGCAAACATCATAGTCCATGGAGATTCTTGTCTCACCTCGTCTGTCAGCCTGTCCATCACCATAGCAAACAAGAAGGGGCTCAGAGTTGACCCTTGATGCAGTCCCACCTCCACCTTGAATTCGTCGGTCACACCGACAGCACACCTCACCCCACTGTCTTACATCTCTCATACATGTCCTGCACCACTCTCGCATACTTCTCTGCCACTCCAGACTTCCTCATGCAATACCACAGTTCTTCTCTTGGCACCCTGTCATATGCTTTTTCCAGATCCACAAAGGCACAATGTAGTTCCCTCTGACCTTCTCTGTACTTCTCTATTAACATCCTCAAAGCAAACATTGCATCTGTGGTGCTCTTTCTTGGCATGAAACCAAACTGTTGTTCACAAATGCTGACCTCTGCCCTTAGTCTAGCTTCCACTATTCTTTCCCATAACTTCATCCTGTGGCTCATCAACTTTATCCCTCTGTAGTTGCCGCAACTCTGCACGTCTCTCTTGTTCTTAAAAATGGGCACCAGCACACTTCTCCTCCACTCCTCCGGCATCTGCTCACTCTCTAGGACCTTGTTGAATGTTTTTGTCAGAAAATCTACTGCTACTTCTCCTAGACACTTCCATACCTCCACAGGTATATCATCAGGCCCAACTGCCTTTCCATTCTTCATCCTCTTCAATGCCCTTCTCAGTTCACCCTTACTGATCTTTGCTACATCCTGCTCCTCAATGGTCACCTCTTGTACTCTTTTTTTCTCTCTCATTTTCCTCATTCATCAGCTCTTCACAGTACTCTTTCCATCTTCCCAGCACACTTCAGTCAATACATTTCCCTCTCTGTCATTTATCAGTCTAACTTGCTGCACGTCCTTCCCATCTCTATTTCTCTGCTGGGCCAACCTGTATAGATCATTTTCTCCCTCTTTACTATCCAACCTATCATACAAGTCATCATACGCCCTCTGTTTGGCCTTAGCCACTGCTACTTACGCTGTGTCTCCCTGTACTCCTGTTTACTCTCTTCTGTCCTCTCAATGTCCCACTTTTTCTTAGCTAACCTCTTCCTTTGTACACACTCCTGCACTTCCTCATTCCACCACCAAGTCTCCTTATCTACTTTCCTTCCAGAGGACACACCAAGTACTCTCCTACCTGTGTCCCTGATCACATTTGCTGTGGTTGTCCAGTCATTTGGAAGCACTTCCTGGCCACCCAAAGCCTGTTTCAACTCCTCCTTGAAGAAAACACGACCCTCTTCCTTTTTCAACTTCCACCACTTTGTCTTCTGCTCTGCCTTTGCCTTCTTCACCTTCCTCACCATCCTATGCTGTTTGGCAACACTCTCACCCACTACTACTTTGCAGTCACTGACTTCCTTCAAATTACATCGCCTACACAAGATGTAGTCTACCTGTGTGCTCCTACCTCCGCTTTTATAAGTCACCCTATGTTCCTGTTTCTTCTGGAAGAAAGTATTCACCACAGCCATTTTAATCCTTTTTGCAAAATCGATCAACATCTGTCCTTCTGCGTTCCTGTCCTGGATACCGAACTTGCCCATCACTTCCTCATCCCCTCTGTTGCCTGCACCAACATGTCCATTGAAGTCTGCACCAATGACCACTCTTTCACCTCTGGGGGTACTCTGCATCACTTCATCTGAGTCACTCCAGAATCTCTCCTTCTCTTCTAGCTCACATCCTGCCTGTGGGGCATAAGCACTAACAACATTGAGCATTACACCTTCAATTTCTAACTTGAGACTCATCACTCTGTCTGACACTCTTTTCACTTCTAGAACATTCCTGACACCCCTCCTTCAAGATGACTCCTACTCCATTTCTCTTCCCATCCACACCATGATAAAACAGCTTAAACCCTGCTCCTAAGCTTTTAGCTTTGCTACCTTTCCACCTGGTCTCCTGAACACACAGTATGTCCACCTTCCTCCTCTGCATCATGTCAGCCAGCTCTCTAGCTTTTCCTGTCATTGTTCCAAAATTCAAAGTCTCCACTTTCAGTTCGAGACTCATGCCTTTCTTCTTCTCTCTCTGCCTATGGACATGCCTCCCACCTCTCCTTCTTCGACCAACAGTAGTCCAATTTCCATCAGCACCCTGTTGATTGACAGCACTGATGGCGGTCGATGTTAACCTGGGCCTCGACCGATCCGGTATCGGGGTAATACTTCTGATTTGCATCATAAAAGTTTGGCATTGGTTTTACGTCGGATGCCCTTCCTGACACAACCCTCTGCATTTCTCCGGGCTTGGGACCGGCATGAGGGGGAGAGACACTGGTTAGTGCCCCCCACCTTATGACTGCATTGTATTTTACGCTTGTCAACATCACTTGAAAATGAAAATTTGTTCCTTGAAAGGTACTTGAATGGCTTTTGGCCCAATGTGTGGGAACCGTACATACTGGTGAATTCTAGAATGATTGCTGCCCCTCAGCCTATCGAGTGCACCAGTCTGTATCTGGGGGGAGCTCAGAAGCACAGTATGATTTATTTGCCCCTGGAAAGTGCTGGAGAGTGCAGGCCACCCTCTCACCCTCTGCTGGGCTCTGTATGGTGGAGAGTGGTGTAACAAATTTGATCATCACAATCACACCCTTGCCATTGTATACATCGTCACAAAAACAGACAAACAAACAAAATTATCACTTGCCTTAAAATATCACAGTGGGGCTGGTGGCATAGTGGTTAGGGTGATGCGCTCATGATCGGGAGGTTGTAAGTTCAAATCCCACCGAGACTCTCACTGTGCTAAGACCCCTAGGCAACGTGTCACCCACAAGTGTGCCTCTGTTCATCCAGCAGTATAAATGGTACCAGTAAAATATACTGGGAAGGTAACCTGTGATGGACTAGCGTCCCATCCAGGAGGAGCTGAACTCCTGGTCGCTTCACGCTACGGAAACCGGGGATAAAAACCAGCCTGATGAGCCACTATGGCTCGGGTGTAAAAATCCAACAGACTTTACCTTTAAAGTATCACAAGACTCTGTCTAATATTCATGTACCCATTTTTTTTTTTGTGTGTGTGTGTAGTGAGGAGAACACCCCATTAGATTTAGATGATCATGGTGGTCGGACATTTCTCAGAGTGCTCCTTCACCTGACTATGCACGACTATCCTCCCTTAGTCTCCAGAGCACTGCATCTCCTCTTCAGACATTTCAGCCAGAGACAGGAGGTCCTGCAGGCCTTCAAACAGGTAACCCACAAACCCACATACACTTTCTATACATTGTTTTTAGATCATGTTCAAGTAAACCATATTATTATTATTATTGTGTGTGTGTGTGTGTGTGTGTGTGTATGTGCGTGTGCGCACGTGGGTATAGGTGCAGCTCCTGGTCACCAGTCAGGATGTGGAGAACTATAAGCAGATTAAAGCTGATCTGGACCAGCTAAGATCTATAGTTGAAAAATCGGAGCTATGGGTGTATAAGCGACAGGGCTCAGACTCAGGACTGCACAAAGGAGAGGTTATTACCACGGAAACACATCACAAGGTCAACAACTAATTTACATGCAGCTGGGTTTACACTTTTTACATCATTCCAGTAATTTTTGCTGGGCTTTACACAGAATTCTCCATGGGTGTCTACATATGGTCAACAAAACTGATTTCAGTCAATTTACAGTCTCTGTCTTTTGCTGACTTTACATCAATCAGAAACCGGTGGACCTCAGCACAATGATGCATTCATAACCTTACTCCATATGTCTTATTTAACATTAAACTGCTCACTTTATATTTTACTTTGTTTTTTCACATTCTTTTACCCTTTAGGCTAGGAGTGGGCAAACCTTTTGACTTGCGAGCCACAATTTTTCTCCAATTTGACAGAGGGGCTGTGCTAGGAGCATTTGGATAGAGTGTTTGGGCCAGATATAGTAAAGCGTTGTGTGAGTGTGAAAACCTCATAGCACAGTAATCACATGCAAATAAATGTACAACCCGATTTACGAACAGTGTGCACTGAGCACTTCATATTTCAAATGTGCAAACTATCTCTTATCCAGGTAGTGTGTTTCTCTCGATGAATATGCAGGATGTGGCGTTTACACACTATTTGGCGCAATACTCGGAGAACAAATGTAAATAGGTTAAAATAGCGCACACACTGTGATCTATCAAACCTGGAGATTGCATCTGCTTTTAATACGTTTCAATCAAAGGCACAAAGTTAAATCAACATTTATTAAAAAAGATGAATGATAGTCATTTTGAAACATTCAAAACATATTATTATTCAATAAAGTACTCGATCGCAATCATTTCTGTTCTGCTCATTTTCTGTTCAGCTGTTGTGCATAAATGTGACGTAAAAGATGCATGTTCAAACTTTCCATATGCATTTTTTTCATACTACAGCAGAAAAACTTGTCACTTTCAGTGGGAACCGTGTTGTTGGGCTCCCTTTTTTGCCAGTGCATCAAAGTCTGGAGTCAGTTTTGATGTCCATTCATTATTAAAGATTCGGCATTCACTGTCCACTTTTCTTTTCTTTGGTCTGCTCATTTTTACAGAAGGGCTCAAATGGCAACAGAAAATGTAAGTGAAATACAGGGATCCCTTGCTACTTCGTGCTTCAATTCATGCGGCTTCAGCGCATCGCGTTTTTTTTTTTTTTTTTTTTTAATATTTATCGAATTAAAAAAATAAGGAAATTAAGGAAGAATAGGGGAAAAAGTTAAGGAAAATGGCACAACTATGAAAAAACAAGGCAAATTATGGGGAAAAAAAACCCTAAACAAACAAAAAACAACCCAAAACCTCCAATCAAAACTAGTTACATTTTTGTGAGGTAAGCATTTGAGTGTGCGCTCACGCAGCTGCGTGTATTTATATTTTATTGTATTTATTATTTTATTAATGCCTTATGCATTATTTTTTAATGTTGAATTATTATTATTATTATTATTATTATAAGAATTTATAGCATTGAATATGTATTTATTGACATTATATACACATATATATGTATGTATACGTCAGTTGGGGGGGTGATCCTTCTTCGCGAAATTCGGTGGTCATGTGGGGATCTCGGTCCCAATTAACCGCGGAAAGTGAGGGATCCCTGTAAAGCGTAATACACTGTTTCCTCCGGGTGCTGCAGTTTCCTCCCACAATCCAAAGACATGCACAGTAGGTGAATTGGCCGTTCTAAATTGCCTGTAGGTTCGCATCGTGCAGAAGGCAATAGCAAACCACTGCACTAATCCTGCCAAGAAAACCTCCATGAAGATGATAACCAGGGCGTTATCCTTCATGGCGGGTCACCAATGGTTGTCCTACGACTCAGGCACTAGATAGATAGATAGATAAACCCTACACATCCCTAATGAAGAAGCTCGTGGTAACAGTGGAAGAATAAACTCCTTTACACAACACGAGGAAGAAACCTTGAGAGGAGCCAGCCTCAAAGGGAAATCTGTCCTTATTTCGATGAAACCAGGTAATCATTTCACTTTATATCACCAGCAGTGAAAAGTCATCTTCACAGGATTTAGTGGCTATTTAGGTCCATATGGATCATCATAAGCAGGACTGACTGGCTTCTAAGAATTGAATTCCTACCATTAGTAGCACATTAAGACAGAATTCAGAGAGCAGAAGGATCAGGATTGCCATCATCCGCTTAATCTGGAGTTAGGTCGCGGGGTCAGGAGCCTAAGCAGTGAGGTCCAGACGTCCCTCACCCCAGCCACTTCCTCCAGCTCTTCCATGGGATACCGAGGCGTTCCCAGACCAGCCGAGAGACATAATCTCTCCAGCGTGTTCTCGGTCAACTCCGGGCTCTCTTCCCGATCAGACGTGCCTGAAACACACCGTATCAGGGAGACGTTTGGGAGGGATTCGAACCAGATGCCCGAGTCACCTCAAACGGCTCCTCTCAATGCAGAGGAGCAGCGGTTCTACTCTAAGCTCCTCCCAGATAGCTGAGCTGCTCACCTTATCTCTAATGGAGAGCTCTGCCTCCCAACGAAGGAAGCTCATCTCGGCTGCGTCTATCCGCAGCCTTGTTCTTTCGGTCACTACCCAAAGCTCGTAACCATAGGTGAGGTTTGGAACATAGATTGACTGGTAAATTGTGAAATTTTCCTTGTGGCTCAACTCCATCTTTACAACGACAGACCGGTACAGGCTCCGCTTTACTGCCTGTTGATCTCCCGCTCCATCCTTCCCTCACTCGTGAACAAGATCCCAAGATACTCGCACTCCTTCACTTGGGGCAGGACCTCATTCCAGACCCAGAGGGGGCATTGCACCCTTTTCCAGCTGAGAACCATGACCTCGGATTCAGAGGGGCTGATTCTCATCCCGGCCACTTTGCACTCGCTGCGAATTGCTCCAATGAGAGTTGAGGTTCTGGCTTGATGAAGCCGGAAGTACATTATCTGCAAAAAGCCGAGACAAGATCCGATGGCCACCAAACCAGAACTCCTCAACGCCTTGGCTGCACCTAGAAATTCTGACCATAAAAATTATGAACAGAATTGTTGACAAAGAACAATTTTAAAATTGTTTTCTCTCTGTACTTTTTTTTTTTTTAATACAAATATTGTCCATACCAGATTTCAGGTTCCTAGGTGCATTTATTGCCAAGAGGGCAGAAGGATCAGGATAGTCATCATCATCTGCTTAATCCAGGGTCAGGTTTTGTGGGAAGCAGCCGAAGCAGTGAGATCCAGATGTTCCTCTCCCCATCCACTTCCTCCAGTTATTCCAGGGGATCACTGAAGTGTTCCCAGACCAGCCGAGAGACATAATCCCTCTGGCGTGTTCTAGGATGACCCCGGGGTCGCTTCCCAGTCAGACATGCCCGAAACACCACACCAGGGAAGCGTTCGAGGGGCATTCTGACCAGATGCTTCATTTCTACCTTATTTCAGCTGCCTCAGCTTCGAGTTCAAGAACTTCTGTCTTATCAGCGTTTAAAAGGAGGAAGTTAATAAGTGTCTCGTGTCCAATGTCCATTACACATTTTTTAACTTTATTAAACTGTTGTCTCTCATCTGGTGTTGCTGAAATATATAACTGTCTATGATCAACATAAAAATGAAAGCGAATACCTTGATCATGAATGATTCAAGATTTTTAATTGCCATTTGTGCTTTTACACAAATAGGAATTCTTGTGCGGTCGTTAAAAGTGTCAAGTTAGAAAACAGGAAGGAAGGCTCAAATCAACAAAAACACATACTTCTATAAAATAAATACACTCGGCCCTCCTTCTTACGAAAACCCCTGAATACGAAAAATCCAGTATTCGAAAAACATTTTCCTAAATTTTTGTCCTCTGTATACAAAACAAGTTCTTCTTACAAAAAGCGCCAAATGCGCTGTTCAAACATTTCAAACGCGCCATTCAAACAATGCGCGAGTTGCTCTCTCATTGGCTGTCTCCCAACATCAAACCCCATTGGCCTCCCATTGGCCAGGAAGGAGCTTAATCTCCATAGTACGGTACCTATAATGCCTGTTTGTCACACGTGTAAAGGAGAAATGTACTGATGGTTTGTGAGTTTTTTGAAAGTGCTCATTGCAGCTTATTATTTTTTTTTTAAGTTGTTTAATTCAGTAAATGTTTAATAAGTGTGGTGTGCTCCGCTGAATGTGGCCAAAACGTGGCTCATCTGGACCTCCGACACCTCAAGCAAACAGGTGAATGTTGAGTACTAAACAAGTATTCAAAGCGCACTTACCTGCTTGACAGATTGGAGGTCCGGATGAATATAAATACACACACATACATTCGCGTGTGCACACACAGATGCAACAATGTAACTAGTTTTGATGGGAGATTTTGGATTGTTTTGTGTTGGTTTAGGGTTTCTGTTGCATAAATGGCCTTGTTTTTGTGGCATTTTTCTTCGCTTTTCCCGCTATTCTTCCTTAATTTCCTTATTTTTTTAATTCGATGAATATTTATTTAAAAAAAAACGCGATGAACTGAAGCCACATGAATTGAAGCGCGAAGTCGAGAGGGATCCCTGTATATTATAATTATATTGCACTATGTCCATTATTTTGTTTGGGGAAAAAATGAACAATTCTCTTAGTAAACAAAATGGTCTCAACTTCAAAGTTAGATATCCCACATTCTCTGAGCAAGATTTAGAGATAATCTACAGTTAGTACACCAGGTTTATTTAACGAGATCCGCCATTCCTCCACAGCGGGCCTTGCCACTATCTGCTGTGCTCCGGTCCACCCTGAAGGCTGTGTAGCCGGCTGGTGTACTTGCCTTGTTGGGTGTACTCTCCTCGAGGCATGTTTCACAGAAACACAGCATGGAGCCGTCCTGTAGATCCCTCTGCATTACAATCTGAGCACAAAGCTCGTCCATCTTGTTTCGCAGAGACTGAACATTTGCAAACCGTATGATCGGGAGGGCTAACCTTCCACTGCTAACCAAGCACTGGAGTAGTCGTTCGGCCCCTCCCCGCCTGCCGCATCTTCGCCTGGGCTTTTTGTTATCCAGGGTGTGGCTAACATTGAGCTTCCTTAGCATATTAGCTCAGGATAGGAGTTGAGTGTACTCGGTTCTAAATGTCCCAAAGGACTGGGCCCTCAGAGCTGTAGTAGGGTCGCCTGGTCATAGACGAGCATAGTGCAAAAAATAAATAAACAAAACAAAGGAACAATTTGAATCCGAAAACTCCGCGACGTCGCCCTTTAGGCAGTGCCACCTTGGAAGATATTACTTAAAGGGAGCATGTATAGAGAGAAAAGCAACAGTCCTAGAACAGAACCTTGTGGAATACCAAACCTAAGATTAGGACGTACGGAGAAATCGCCGTTTACATCTACAACTGATAACAGGACTCCAACACTTGTTGGAGTTAAGGGAACCGTCCTCTCCTGGATTAAATCTTACTTAATCTAGGACATGCGGTTCCCTTAACTACAACATTTTCTAATCTTTCAAGGAGAATCGCGTGACCAATAGTGTCAAGAGCTGCACAAAAGGTTTCCTTGTGATGCAGCCTCAGCAACTATTTGAAACTACACATGGTCTCACGTTTTTCTAAAAACTAAGATGAATGTTTTAACCCTATCTTTCTAACTCTAGTCTTTTTCGTGAGAATCTGTTTCTTCCACACGTTCTTAGAGGGAGCTATGATCTAAATCTATCTTGATCACCTGTGAAGCATGAGCGTTATTAAAAGCTCCATGAGTAGAAATAAGTATTTAATCTTCTGTTTACTAGAATGACTCTATCTCTGATGGATTAAACAAACCAAAAGTGGAGAGCACCAGCAGCTCCAACTACCAACTTGTCAAGAAGGTAAGAGGATATTTATTTAGATTTTGTCTATTTGTTTAGTCACAAGCACTTATTCAGGTTTTAAATTGTGACTGTATGATTCCTCAGGGGTTGATCCTAAGTCTATTTTTTTTGTTGTATTTGTATGATGTGTTTTTGCAGTGCCTTTTACTCACAGCTGTGTGTGTGTATGTGTGTGTATGTGTGTGTGTGTGTGTGTGTGTGTGTGGGGGGGGGGGGGGGTAGATCCTCCTGAGACTCAGTAAGTTGTGTGTGATGGACTGCATGTCCGGCAGGAAGAACAAGAAGCAGCAGCAGCGTCTTCTTAGGAACATGGGAGCTCACTCAGTGGTCCTGGAACTTCTCCAGATCCCTTATGAAAAGGTGTGTGAGTGTATATGCATGTGTGGGAGACATATGGTTGTTCCTTGGGTTTTATTCTCTGCATTTATTTGCCTGTGTGTGTCTGTCAGGGTGAGGATGTGTGGATGCAGGAGATCATGACCCTTGCTCATCAGTTCCTTCAGAACTTCTGTGCAGGACACCAGCAAAACCAGGCTCTACTGCACAAACACATTAACCTGTTCCTCAACCCTGGAGTAAGAGCTGGGAGATCTTCTCTTAAAACAACTCACCTTTCTTTTATCATTCTTTTCCCCTCTCTCTCTCTCTCTCTCTCTCTCTCTCTCTCTCTGTCTGTCTCATTCATGTGCATATATACAATGTTGTTTGGAAGTTTATGAACCCTTAAGAATTTTATACATTTCTGTCGAAATATGACCGAAAATAACACCAGATTTTAACTGAAGTCCTGAAAGTAAATGAAACACGGTTAAATAAACAAGACAAAAAGATTTTACTACATCATTAATTTAATTGAAGAAAATGATCCAATTTTACTTTTATTTATTAATTGAGTGGCACCCATCTCATCTGACTCTGGATGAGGGCATCACAGGACAGAAACACACTTTTCTGTATTCAGAAGTAATAATGAGTTCTTGCAGTATGAAAATGCGATTATTTTTTAATTCTTGTGGTAGTGCAGTCAATGAACAACCATGGAAGCACATCTCTGGAGTATAACGCTACTCATAATATAGTCGACTTCCAGCACAGCAAAGCAAGATATTTATTAAACAAATGCTTCCAAACCATCCCTCTGATAGAGGTTCAGCCTCAATGGGACCCTTTGGAGAAAAAAGGAGACATGGGTCCGCCCTCCCATGAAGACACCACCTGTGGGAAGGGCTATAGGGGTCGGGTGCAATGTCAGTTGAGTGGCAGCCAAAAGCATGGGTTCTGTCGGACCGATCGTTGGCTACTGACTCTAACTCTTGGGACATGGAATGTCACCTCTCTGGTGGGGAAGGAGCCTGAGAGCCTGAGCTGGTGCGTGAAGTGGAGAGATACTAACTAGATATAGTCGGACTTGCCTCAACAAGTAGCTTGGGCTCTGGAACCACCCATTTTGAGAGAGGCTGGGCTGTATTCCATTCTGGAGTTGCTCATGGGAGCAGCGAGCCGGTTTGGGCATCCTTGTTGCCCCCTGTCTCAGTGCCCACAATGTGATTTTCGTCCTGGCCATGACACTGTTGACCAAATCTATTTGCGCCTCAGGATCTTGGAGGGGGCATGGGAGTTTGTCCAATCTCTCCACATGTGTTTTGTAGATTTGGAGATGGTTTTCGAACATGTCCCTCTGGCTATCTTGTGGGGCATGCTTCAGAAGTACGGCGTTCCGGATCCGTTGCTACACTGTATCACCGGAGCCAGAGTTTAGTCTGTATTGGGAACAACAGGTCAAATTTGTTTTTGGTGAGTTTTGGAGTCCACCAAGGCTGTCCTTTGTCACCAATTCTGTTCATAATTTTTATGGACCGAATTTCTAGGCGCAGTCAGGCCGTTGACGAGTTCTGGTTTGGTGGCCATCGTATCTCGTCGTTGCTTTTTGCGGATGATGTCCTTTTGGTTTCATCAAGCCGGGACCTCCAGCTCTCATTGGAGTGATTCGCAGTCGAGGGTGAAGTGGCTGGGATGAAAATCAGCACCTCCGAGGCCATGTCAGTCAGAAAAGGGTGGAATGCGGTCTGGGTCTGGAATGAGGTCCTGCCCCCAAGTGAAGGAATTCAAGTATCTCGGGATCTCGTTCACAAGTAAGGGAAGGACGGAGCAGGAGATTGACAGATGGATCACTGCAGTCTCTGCTGTAAAGCGGAGGCTGTACCGGTCTGTCGTGGTGAAGAGGGAGCTGAGCCGCAAGGCAAAGCTCTCGATTTACCAGTCGATCTACGTTCCAACCCTCACCTATGGTCACGAGCTTTGGGTAGTGACCAAAAGAACAAGATCGCGATACAAGCAACTGAAATGTGCTTCCTTCGCTGGGTGATGGGGCTCTCTCTTAGAGATGAGATGAGAAGCTCAACCATCTGGGGAGAGCTCAGAGTAGAACAACTTCTCCTCCACATTGTGAAGGGCCAGTTGAGGTTGCTTGGGCATCTGGTTAGAATGCCTCCTGAACACCTTCCTGGTATGGTGTTTTGAGCATGTCCAAAAGGGAAGAGACCCCAGGGTCGATCCAGAACACACTGGAGTGACTATGTCTCTTGGCTTGTCTGAGAAAGCTTCAGTGTCTTCCTGAAAGAGGTGGAGGAAGTGGCTGGGGTGAGGGACGTCTGGACCGCATTGCTTATGCTGTTGCCCCCACAACCTGGCCCCGGAATAAGCAGATGATGATGACGATGGGACTGCTTATTCACAAAACTTACTGTTACCTACTGTTACTGTACTACATGAAACCTACTTTATGTAAATAAAAACAAATATAGCCCTTTTGAGTTTGCAGCTGATTGTTTTACCAGTAGAGTTGAAAAGATCCATTACTTTTCCAGACCAAGTCAGTTTTGTATCTTGTTCTGCCCCGCTGTTACATTCTGAGTCTCTCACACTGTTTGTACAGATATCTAGTGGACTTTCCAGCTTGAGGTGTCTGAATGGGAGTGCTGAATTAAAGAGAATATACTGCTGAACAAAATCATCTGGGGGGGGGGTGGGGGGGTAATCAAAACTGGGCTTTTAGGGATCCTTTATAGGACATACATGACAATTTAGAAATCAATAACATGGTGCAGTCAAAGACACGTTTTATGATGTAGTACTGTACTTTCCCTGTTGAATAGACCACCAGCCACAATCAGTATACTAGAGGTTACACGAAATCATGTGAAAACCCACAAATTTCAATCAAGTTTCATGTGTATGCCACTCATTACAATGGAATTTTTTTGCAAACTTTACAGAATAAATGTAATTGGATATTAATTTAAATTTATGAATTTAAACGTTTCTCTATGAACCCTTCACATCTTTAATAAACAAGCCAGCAGTGATTGTAAAACTCCCTCAGACCACACGAGGAAGGAACCTCGAGAGGAGCCCAACTCAGAGGGTAAACAATGCCATCAGCCTTCCCACTGTCAAACGGACCTGGGTGAGCATGTAGATTGGGGGAGTGACAACATCACAGTTTACCAGAACTTTCTATGCCTGAGACCCCCAGATCTGCTTCTTTACTTAATAAAAGCCTTTTAACTAAATGCTCCACTAAACAAGTTTTCATCCTTGTAATAAAAACGGAGACTGTCTGAGTCCCGAACATTAACTGGAAGGTTATTCCATAACTGTGGGGTTTTGTAAGACACGCCCTGCCCCCTGCAGTATAGTCTTCATTATTAGAGGTATCGCTAAATATCTTGCACCTTTTGGTCTTGGTGGGAAAAAGTTCGCTAAGATAACGTGGCGCAAGACCATTAAGTGCTTTATAGGTAAAAAGTAGTATTTTATATTCGAGGTGAAATTTAATCACCCTCTTATTTAACATACTGTTCCCTTCAGTTTTGTGGACAGAACTTTGGTAAGTGAGGATAAAAGAGAAGGAACAAACTTGTTCAGTTCAACTACAAAGCTTCATTTCCAAGCCTCTATTTCGAGTAATCATTCCATACAAACATGCTGAGGAGCAAAGCAGAAAACAGAGGCGGTCTCAGGCCAGTGATAGCACCCTAAAGAAGGTGAAGGGGAAGGGCAGGGGAAC